>CAWUDS030003697.1:12500-34257 GCA_963859935.3 Lathyrus sativus | reverse complement strand
CTACAAGGGAAAGGGAAAATGTAAAAACTACCATTAAAGCAGCCCAAGCAAGACTTACTATATCCATGTCAATTATGTCTCCTATCTATATCAATATGATCAATATGAAGAAATTCTTTTATTAATTCTTTTTTTATTGTTTACTTATTTTTCTTGTATTCTTTTAGTTTTTCACTAAAAATTGGAGAATATCTTCTAATAATAGTGGAATCGCTGGTACAGAGTCAAAAAAGGATTCCATTCCGTCCTAACACCATTGACGAAACATCCAATTAGAACATATAGCAAGTTCTTATCCGATTTGGAGTAGAATTGAAAAATTGAAAGCATAAATAAAAAATATACTTAGAAGTAGTAAGGTAATGAATCCTACTAATAGGTAGGAACTATGTTTTCTTTCCCCCCCCATTTTAGTAAGTAAAAAATAAAGAATCAAGATAGATTCTTTTGCATACTCTTATTTGCATCTGTTCGTTCCATCGGATCTAATCCTTATTGTATCTCGATTCGTTCTCTAAAACAATTGGAAAAGAGCCTATTCAATTCTTTTACTATAGATTACCCCAAAGAAAGAGTTTTCTTTTTCTTAGAATGGAAATGGAATAGAAATATATTTCTAATATAGACTCATGATTCTATTTTTTTTTTTAAGTTAATTAAGAAAGTTGTATTTGGTGAATTCAATTCCCGCTTTCATTCCTTCACTATCTATTTCGACATAAACAATAAGAGGACTCTAGGAAAAGACAAATTATCCATCCTAGAATCCTGTTTTCCCTTTGTCTATTTCTACTTTACTTAATATTCTGTACCTACCTATTTTTTTAGGTTTAGTATCGAGTTAATTCTAAAACAATAGAAATTAGAGGATTTCTAGAACATTAAAATCCGAAAACAGCTACATAATCATATGGTTCGAATTAATTGTGCAGTTGAAAAAAAAAAAAAACCAAGAACCAAATAGTCTTCTTCACAATATACATACTATGACTGAACTAATTCTACGGTACAAGGAATTTTCTAAATATAGTATATCTACAAAAACTAGAAAGAACCAAGGGTGTTTACAGAATTTATCAACAAAAATGGAGTTCTTTTTACCAGCTTAATATGTTGATTAATTCAAATTCCTAAAAATTCATTTCGAACAATTGAACCTTCTCAAATTGTTTCTTTTTAAGAACCAAAAAGATTTGTGCCAAAATAATAGATGCCAAGAAGAGCAAGAGACCTTGGACACGTAATGGATCTTGAAGCACTATTTCTGCATCCCCCTGACCAAATCCACCCACATTAGGATTACTCGTTAATGGTTGATCAAGTTTGATAGATTCACCCTCTGAAACAAGAAGTTCTGGTCCTGGCGGTAGAATATCAATCACTTCACGTCCATCTGATGCATCTACTATCGTTATTTCGTATCCACCTTTTTCTTTTCGTATTATTTTGTTTACTACACCTGTTGCTGTAGCATTATAAACATTATTATTACTTTTGCTTCCGTCGGGATAAATCTGACCCCTTCCCCTGTTCCCGCCTACGTATAGAGGATATTTTAAGAAGTAAACATCTCTCTTAGTAGCAGGATCTGGAGAAAGAATAGGAAAGGTAATTTCACTATATTTTTTCCCAGGAACGGGGCCTATCACAAGAATATTTTTTTTTGTGGGACGATAGCTTTGAAAAGACAAATTACCCATCTTTTCTTTAATCTCGGGCGAAAGACGATGAGGAGGGGCCAATTCAAAACCCTCTGGTAAAATAAGAATAGCTCCTACATTCAAAGCCCCCTTTTTACCATTAGCAAGAACTTGTTTCACTTGCATATCATAAGGAATTCGCACAACTGCTTCAAATACAGTATCGGGAAGTACCGCTTGTGGAACCTCAATATCTACGGGCTTATTAGCTAAATGGCAATTAGCACATACAATCCGGCCGGTAGCTTCTCGAGGATTTTCATAACCTTGTTGGGCAAAAATGGGATATGCATTTGAAATGGGTGCTCGAGTTATTATATGGATCATGAGCAATACGGAAATAGATCGGGTAATCTCTTTCTTTATCCAAGAAAAAGCATTTCTAGTTTGCATGGTCCAATCCTTGATCCTGAAAATTTCTACAATAAGATTAGGTAGGGAACTGGCACAGTTCCCTATCCATGATTCTGCTATTTACTCCAATTATTTGCCTATAATATAGGAAGAATACGAGTAAAACGAAAATGAATAAGTGAAATTTGGAATGTTTAGCTTTTATATAAAAGCTAAACAAATTTTAGAATTGGATCAGTGGGTCCTTTTTTCAGTCATTCACGGAATGGAATTGAATCATAAATCGATAAAAGCGACGGAGATACACAATTTAAATAACGGAAAATCCAGTATTTAAAAATAATATTTAAAATGGCTGGCAAAATAGAAACAAGAAAAGATATAATATGATCATTCGGAGTAAATCCAAAATCTTTATAGACAGACCAAATCATTAGTTCCCAAAGACCAGTCGAATGGTATCCTACAGAGAAATCAATTAAGAAAAGAATAGAAAAAGCTTTTATTGTGTCACTTAAGTTATATACAAATTCTTGAACCCAAGAGTTAAGAATAATGAGTTCTTGATTACCCCTAATAGAATAAACACTTAGAATAAGGAAACATATTATATTTGTAAAGAAATGAAAAATCGTATGGATATTATCTTCGTTGTTCGTCTGAATCAATTGGATGGTCGCTTTGTAGATTTCGATACGAAGGTTTTGTAAATGTGTTTCCGGGTATTCCTTTAGCATTTCATCCAAGAGGAACAGTTCCTCGAACTCTAGGAATTTCTTTACAATAGTTTTTTCTTGAATAGTATTCAAGAAAATTTCGGATTCTTTCGTATTCCACCAATTAGTAATCCAAGATTCCAGACTTTTCTTAAATGTAAAAGAGATGCACCAGGGCAAAAAGACTATAGATGTAAGACATAGAAGGGGAATGAATGCTTTCTTTTTTGCCATTTTTCGTCCTCAGTTTCATCTCATTTTTCAACTCTAGAATATTCTATATATTCTAATATTTCTATCAAGCATAAGTTCTATTACAAGTAAATACTAATAAAAAAGCGAGTTTAGCCTATAATATATTAATTATTATAGGCTAAACTCGCTTTATAGGCTAAACTCGATCGGCTAAACTCGCTTTTTTATTAGTATTCTTTGTAAATAATGTCCAATGGTATATTCAAGAATCTGGACAACTCCAAAGCATGTTTTGCAAGCATATATCTACGACCATCTTTAGTAGGAGTCATCGGCAAGGTCCCGTGTTTTCTGGTTTCAATATAAAGGACATCACCCCAGATTCGGTTAGTTACTAGTATGAGGCACGAAATTTCTTTTATTAAAATGCGGCGAACATTAGAGCTACTTATTCCAGGAATAGGAAGTCTGTAACGAGTAATATATAGCACTCCTTTTCTTTTATCGAAAAAATTAGTTCCGCCAATTACAGTCCAATAATTAATATATTGAAACATGATACCGCTTAGGATACTGACAATTGCAGTGATAAGCAGAGAAACAATCTTATTTGGTAGCACAAAGAGCCATTTAATCGGTGCATCGAAAATGTTCATCCGAGTAAGATTGCTATAGAAACGATAGAGAGAAAAGAATCCCACGAAAAAACTGACATGACTTAAAATTCGAAAAAAAACGTGTTGGAAACCCGGGATAGTGTCCATCCAAGTAGTTTCTGACACATAGGAACATAAAACTTTTTTGTTTGTCTCGTCCTTAATGAATTCACGGATCATTTGAAGTAAATAATCCAAAATTGTTCTAAGGAAATAAAAAAACAAAACGAAAAAGATATTCCTAAAAAGAAAGGCCGCAAAACATAAAATAAATAAATCCACCAGGATGTGTGGCGGATACGGGCGGCTTCTTTCTAGGAGAAGAACTATTACTTTTAATATACTTAAAAGGTAAGTTCCATGCAGGAAAATATGTGTCACTGTAATAATAATACAGTGTCTTTTTTTCCAGATCCACAGGTTTTTCAAAAATCTTTTACAGTGTCTTTTTTTCCAGATCCACAGGTTTTTCAAAAATCTTTTCAAGTCTTTTAGATCCATAGTCTATATATCAGAGTTACTAAATAGGAGAAATAAAAAATATATTCTTAGTCTAAATTAGTTTAAATAAAATAGTGTAAAATAAGGTATTAGCTACAAACTAGTTACAAAAAGGCGGAAATAAAAAATAGATTCTTAGTGCAAAATAACGTAAAACTAAGTTTAAAATTGTTTTTATTCAATCTTCCAAATTTTTAGTCAAAGGAACGAAACCATGGAACTGAAATAACTCCGTTAAAAACTGCTTTAAAAAATGACGTGGTACGACTGAATCCAATACTCCCTTGTCGAATAAAAGGTCCGCCGATTGGGAACCTTCAGGCACTTCCACATTCAACAATTGTTCAATCACTCTTTTACCCGCAAATGCAATGGTTGCGTTTGGTTCCGCAATAACGATATCCCCCAACATCGCAAAACTAGCGGTTACCCCACCAGTAGTCGGAGATGTAAGTATCGCTACATAGAATAACTTTTTATTTATTTGATAATTATATAACGCAGAAGAAATTTTAGCCATTTGCATTAAGCTCAAACTTCCTTCTTGCATACGCGCTCCTCCGGAAGCACAGACTATAATTAGAGGTAAAAGTTGATTGGTAGCATATTCGATCAACCGAGTTATTTTCTCACCCACTACGGATCCCATACTACCCGCGATAAACTCAGAATCCATAACAGCTATTGCTAAAGGAATACCATTTAGTTGACCTATGCCTGTTTGAACCGCTTCTGGTAATCCTGTCTTTTCTTGATAAGAATCAAGACGATCGATATAAGGTTGATCTTCTTCCTCTTCCTCGGGAGGATCCACGAAAATCAAGTCGAATGCAATGGGATCCCATTGAAGAATTGGAATTTTTTCAATCGAATCAAATTTAATGGGATCCAGAGAAACCATGTCTTCATCCATAGGATTCCAAGTACCTGGATCAATCAAAAGTTCGATTCTATCTGAACTTCTCATTTTCAGATGCTCACCACAGTATTCGCAAATACTCAGTTTGGCTACTAAAAATTGTTTAAAATTTAAGCTAGAGCAAGTTTCGCATAGAACCCATAAATGACTATATTGGTTCATTTTAGCCAGCATATCCATTTTGCTATTATCATCACTATCCTTCTGACATATATCTGTATCTGATGTATCAGATATCTCCAATGGATCTGATCTATCTGATCCATCCGGATCATTTATATAATCTGGATCTGATGTCTCCAATGTCTCCAATGGATCTGATCTATCTGATCCATCCGGATAATAGATCTCATCTAGATCTGATGTCTCCAATGTCTCCAATGGATCTGATCTATCTGATCCATCCAGATAATAGATCTCATCTAGATCGTATATACCATATAGATCCTCCTCTGTATCTGATAGATCAGATAGATCTATCTCCAATGGATCTGATATATCAGATCCATCTATATAATATGGATAATCTGTATCTGATGGATCAGATAGATCCATCTCCAATGGATCTGATATATCAGATCCATCCATATAATATGGATAATCTGTATCTGATAGATCAGATAGATCTATCTCCAATGGATCTGATATATCTGATGTATCAGCAAATGGATCGTATCGATAATCTGTATCGGATGGATCAGATAGATCTATCTCCAATGGATCTGATATATCTGATCCATCAGATATATCTGCATCATCTGGATCTGCTGTCTGATTTCTAGCATTTGTGTTCCTTAATATTATTATATTTGTACTATGGCTTTCACTAGTATTTTGGCCCCTATCGCAAATGTAACTCTTAAAGTCCATATCACGGTAACTGGCATTGGATTTGTCAATATCCTCCCAGATTTGAGAACGAAGATAATTCCAAATGCAACAATTAATGGATTTGTCAATATCCTCCCAGATTTGAGAACGAAGATAATTCCAAATGCAACAATTCATGTTATAAGTCCAACTATCATCATTATAAGCATAATATATGTCATAACTATTATTATGACTATCCCAAACGGATAGACTTTTTGCAAATAGCAAATTATGATTATGTATGTTGTTCACATCTGCTGAATAGTCAGCATGACCATGACTATAACTACAATTTTCACTATTGTTCTTCCAGCTATGAATGTTATTATGCATATCAGTTAAACTAGATGGGTCTCCACCGTTATTTTCATCAATAGGACCAAAACTATCTATACCAAAACTATCTATTGATTTACTTAAACCACACCTGTATTCTAAACCTCTAGTAAACAGCATACCTCTAGTAAACAGCATCGAATTGAACCCTTGTCTTTCCATAGATTTTTATTCCTTTTTAAATTAAAATATTATATAATGAATAGTCATTGTTTTTTATTTTATCGAATAGTTATCAAATTTAATTTTAATTCGTATATTAATTTATTTAATAATTAATAAGTAATTGAAAGTTATATGAATGAACAATATATCCCCACCCAAGAACAGCCTTTTTTATTTTTGGTTTATGGCGAAAAACCTATGATATCGATTCATGTCAATGTGATGAATTGAATCGATATCATCTGGGACGGGAGGATTCGAACCTCCGAATAACGGGACCAAAACCCGCTGCCTTACCACTTGGCCACGCCCCATTTGTTATTCTATATAGATATTTACTTTTGTCAAGTTAGACCATATTTCTTTTTTCTTTTAGATTTCATTTTTAATATAAAAGTATAAAAAAAAAAAGTGGATATTAAATAATATATATAATAAATCATATCTTATATATATAAGAATATATATAATAATAAGTAAGATAATAAAAAATAAAAAAATTAGAATTCAAAAAAAAAAAAGCAAAAATACAATTCATTTTATTAAAGAACAACATTTTTTTTTATGCTTCATATCTTTAGCTTGGTCTGTATTAACTCTGTCCTTTATTCAAGTAGTTTTTTCTTGGGGAAATTACCTGAAGCTTATGCTTTTTTGACTCCAATTGTAGATTTTATGCCAGTAATACCCTTACTCTTTTTTCTCTTCGCTTTTGTTTGGCAAGCTGCTGTAAGTTTTCGATAAGATCTTTCATTTGAATAATGTCCTAAAAAAAGTAAGAATTTATTAGAAAACTCAAATTGGAACTTTTTTAAGGAAACATAATATGAAATAGAAGAGAATCTATTCTCTTTCTCTGTCGTTTTTTTTTTTTAATTATCTTGGAGATTTTGTAATGCTTACTCTAAAACTATTTGTTTACACGATAGTGATATTCTTTGTTTCTCTTTTCATCTTCGGATTTCTATCTAATGATCCCGGACGTAATCCTGGACGTGAAGAATAAGAAAATCTTTTTTCTTTCCCTTACTTGTGCTTGATTTTGAACTATTTTTTGTTTTTCTATCTATTTTCGATCTTTAACTAGTCAAAAAGAACTAGTAAAAAATGAAACAAACAGGGAATAAAAAAAAAGAAATTCCATAAGTTCAAAAGAAAAAAATGGCAAATCATCAATAAACGGAAAGAGAGGGATTCGAACCCTCGGTACAAAAATGCGTACAACGGATTAGCAATCCGACGCTTTAGTCCACTCAGCCATCTCTCCCCAATTCAAAGAATGGAATTATTATGCTTATGATACCTCGCAGGGCTCGAAAAAAGGCTTCAATATTTATTTGATATGGATCTTCATTTGATATATTTTATCTATCTTTTTTCTATTTGATTCTAATTCTATATTAACTCATAAATATAGATTGAGTTATATATTAATTGTATATATATATACTAAATACGATAGTAATAAATAATTATACTAAATAGATATAAATCATTATACTAAATAGATAATCTAAATCTATAATTTTATATTTTCTTTTTTAGTTTGTTTTTTTATCCAACCAGAGTCCAGCTAGGTACTGGCACAGCTCTTTTTTCCCATGAATCCTGGATAACAACGATTTATTTTTCTGTATCAGATTTGAAACAAACTTTTAATTAATTCAAACATTTTAATATGATCAAACAAAAATAAAAATAACTTTGTGATCGTATCTCATACGAATGAATCAGGTAACGTATCTAAAAAACGAAATAGAACTATGGATTCTTGCATTGCATAATGCATTTTTGTGTTATGAATTTAGTTTAGTAATTTTGTCGAGATCTATCTGTCAAAATACCTTCAACAAAATCCAAAAATAAAATCCAAAAATGAGATTTGCCCCCTTTTCTAAATTTCATTAGGGGGCCTTTACGAAACATGTAAACACTCTATTTATCATAAAATTCTGCACCTATTTCAGAATTATTTATGACTGATTCCCTTGTTCGACAAAAGATCTTTTTATATACAAAAATGGTATTGTAGCGGGTATAGTTTAGTGGTAAAAGTGCGATTCGTTCTAACGATCCCTTAATAGTTAAGGGGTCCCTTTCGTGATTCATATCACGATCAAAAACTTTATTTCTTACTTTTAGGGATTTCATCCTTTATACCTCTCAACGAGCAATTCGAGGAATAATATACATTATCGTAATTTGTATACAATTTAGAATTTATTCTAAAATTATGAAACATAAGTTTTTGCACAAGAATCCCAATTTTTGAATATAAGTAAAGGATCCAGGGAGAAAGATATCTAAAATTAGTTTCCAATCGTAACTAAATCTTCCCATTTTTTTTTATTTTTTTTGTATAGGAGAGAGTGAAGCAAAATAGCTATTAAACGATTTTTTTAGTTTACTAGAAACATCAATATATTTTTTTAGCTCGACGGAAATTTTATTCTTTTCCTAAAGATTCTATCAAATAGAAATAGAGAACGAAGTAACTAGAAAAAAAAGAGATTGTTCAAATACTCCTTTTCTTTCTATAGGGATCATCTAAAAAGCAACGTGAATTCTATTCATACCGAAAGGCTGACATAGATGTTATGGGTCATTTTTTTTTCATGTATTCCATCTATCTCTAAAATTATTCTGTAAAGGAGCTGAATGAAACAAAAGTTTCACGTTCGGTTTTGAATTAGAGACGTTCATTCATAAACGTCGACTATAACCCTTAGCCTTCCAAGCTAATGATGCGGGTTCGATTCCCGCTACCCGCTTATATTCTATTTCTCTATATATTCTATTCTATTTTTTATTTAGTAAATTTCTTTAGTTAGTTTTAGTTATGAATATTCAATTGGAATGATTTCATTTCGTCTTATTCTATTTAGAATTTAGAATAATTATTATTTCGATATTCAGATAGATGGAGGAGTATTTTATAGAATTCTTTTTTTTCTTTCCCTTTTCACGAAATTTTCGTGAAAAGGGAAAGAAAAAAAGAAAAGCGTCCATTGTCTAATGGATAGGACAGAGGTCTTCTAAACCTTTGGTATAGGTTCGAATCCTATTGGACGCAAATTTATTACATATTGAATTTATTGCAATTGCATATATATTACTTGAATTCGTATATTTCGAAAACTATATTGTGAATTTCTTCTCTTTATTATTCTTTTTGAAATATGGAAAGAGACTAATTATCTAGAAAGGTATGAAATTTGGAATCAATTTTTTTCTACTTGTTCCTGAAGTAAAAAGAGTTCCATCTGTTCCTGAATAGCTTCCTTCAAAATGGCTTCTGCTTCCCCAGTAAATGTCTTGGTCGAAGATATGATTTCGTTGAATTTCGGTTTATTCGTTTTTAAATAAGCCCGTAACTTAACGAGAAATTTCCTTACCTGTTGAATTTCTAATGAATCAAGATAACTATTCGTTCCAGTATAAATAGTTATTATCTGTTCTTCCACAGTAATAGGAGATGATTGGGATTGTTTAAGCAACTCGCGCAATCGTTGACCTCTTGCCAATTGATTTTGCGTAGTTTTCTCAAGATCGGTAGAGAATTGTGCAAAAGCTTCTAATTCTGCGAATTGTGCTAATTCCAATTTTAATTTACCAGCGACTTGTTTCATGGCTTTTATTTGAGCCGCCGATCCAACTCTGGAAACGGAAAGACCCACATTAATTGCGGGTCTGATCCCAGCATTGAATAAATCGGCAGATAAGAATATTTGACCATCTGTAATGGAAATGACATTCGTAGGAATATAAGCTGAAACATCTCCGGCTTGGGTCTCAACTATTGGTAAAGCAGTCATACTTCCTTCACCTAACTGACAACTTAATTTCGCGGCTCTTTCCAAAAGACGCGAATGTAAATAAAAAACATCTCCGGGATAAGCTTCGCGACCTGGTGGTCTTCGTAATAGAAGAGACATTTGGCGATAAGCCTGTGCTTGTTTGGAGGGATCATCATAAATGATTAAAGTGTGACGTTCACGGTACATAAAATATTCAGCCAGAGCTGCGCCTGTATAAGGCGCGAGGTATTGTAATGTAGCTGGGGAATTTGCTGTTTCAGCCACTATAATAGTGTATTCCATTGCTCCTCTTTCTTGTAAAGTAGTTACTACTTGAGCCACAGAAGATGCTTTTTGACCAATAGCTACATAAACACATACTACATTTTGTCCCTGTTGATTGAGAATCGTATCTGTAGCTACTGCTGTTTTACCTGTTTGTCTGTCCCCAATAATCAATTCTCGCTGGCCACGCCCTATAGGGATCATAGAATCAATAGCAATAAGTCCCGTTTGAAGAGGCTCATACACGGAACGTCTGGAAATAATACCGGGAGCGGGAGATTCAATTAACCGAGATTCCGAAGCTGAAATTTCTCCTCGACCGTCAATAGGTTTAGCTAGGGCATTTACAACACGACCCAAATAACCCTCACTTACTGGTATCTGAGCAATTATTCCTGTTGCTTTTACGGAACTTCCCTCTTGTATCATCAAACCATCACCCATTAATACAACACCAACATTTTTGGATTCCAAATTCAAAGCAATGCCTACTGTACCCTCTTTAAATTCTACTAATTCACCTGCCATTACTTCATCAAGACCATAAATACGAGCAATGCCATCGCCTACTTGAAGTACGGTACCTGTATTTACAATTTTTACTTCGGTATTATATTGCTCAATCCGTTCACGGATAATTTGACTAATTTCATCTGCACGAATGGGTACCATGAATATTTTTATTAATTGGATTCTTTTTCGAAAAAAAACAAAAATAGGGCCTCTCCATACTCTCTATTATAGTAGAACCACTAATTAGTTATTTTTTTCTTTGATCGCCCCAAACATACCAATATTAGCAGCGATCATACGTAAATGTAACTCGTTGTTTAAGCACCTATTCAGAGTTCCCAGAGCTCCTTGTAATGCTTGTTGTAAAACCCTTTGTTGGACTTGATTAATCGCCCTTTGTTGTTCAAAATGAATGGTTTCATTTTTGTAATTTTCGAATTGTTCCAAAGTTGTATAAATGGAATTAATTAAATTCCATTTTTCTCGTTCTATCTCGGAATAACCATTCACTCGAAACCGATCTGCTTCCATTTCTACTTTCCTGAAACGGGCCCGGGCTTTTTCCAGCTGTTCAATGGCTGTTTCCCGTAGTTCTTCTGAATTTCGAATAGTTCTCAGGATTCTCTGTTTTCGATTATCTAATAAATCACTTAATGAAAGTAGATTCTCTTTCCATTCATTTCCAAATGTCTATGATCTCTTCCCGAACCAAACATGAATCTTTCAATTCATTTGGCTCTCACACTCAATTCCTTATAGGAAATTCCCCCCTATTTATTAGGGAATGAGCCTATCCTCTTTTCTCTATTTCTAAAAATCTTGAAAATGATTATCAATACAAGACCCAAATATTTGGAGGACTCTTCTGAGCAAACAAATAATTGTCAGCAAAGTTGTTTTTTTTTCTTGAAATCCAAAGAATTATGATTAATTTATACGTAGGTCATCAATTCCGCATTGTAGAAAAGTAGAAACGGAGGCGTTAAACAAAACACCTTTTTTCCTATTTTTCATCATACAGAGAATTCAAGTCATTTTATCGACATGAGTGTTCTATATCGAAAAAATTAGAATTTCCCTATTAACATAGTGGTAGAAAGAATACTAGACTGCGTCGAAACTTCAAACTCGTTAGCTTTAACCATGGTAATGTTCCAAAATTCTTGGTTGATAGAGAATCAAAGTAGATTTACCACTGAATCGCGAAATGCTATGGTTCTGAACTATTTTTTTCGTTATTTCGTAAGAAGTCATTCGCCGGATCATGCACATTTTCCTAGTTATAACAAAAAAAGTGCAGTTGGTTGGATCCAATCTATTCTTTGAAATAAACAACTCGCACACACTCCCTTTCCAAAAAAAATCAATACACCTAGGACTGCACTTATATTTATTAGATTTGTTGCTAAAATATCGGTATCAAACCCGAAACTTCCGGCGGATGGCCAGGAAATGAAGCAAAGAAAAGAATCGGTTATATTTTTCATATGATCACATCTCCTCTTATGGATAGACTAAATTTATTTCTACGATTCCAAGTTTTTTTATTCGTTTTTGTATATAATAGTTTATTCTATAATCGAATTATTTAATATGAATATATTTACTTATTCTTTCTATTTTGATTCTTACTAATAATGAATATTAGTAAGAATCAAAAGATACTAAGAAGACTATTCTATTCTATATTTGGAATTGGTTAGTCAATTGAAAGATTCCCTATAAGGAATGATATTTCTTAGAAATAAATACTAGTTCGTATGTAAATTGCAAAATACTTAGTTGTTTTCAACACTTTCTAAATAAAAAGGGGGTCATTGGACTAATGAAAGGGACGGAAGAAGGCAAATCAGTATGTTAATCCGAATGCAAAAAATTGTAACAGTAAAATCGAAATAGAATTAGCAAGAGCAACAACGAAAATCCATGAAAAAAAAAACAATATGTATTTTTTTGAATAAATATTAAACTAAACAAAAGGATTGGCAAATAAAAGCGCTAATGCTACAACCAGCCCATAAATAGTTAAAGCTTCCATAAAAGCCAGACTAAGTAATAAAGTACCCCGTATTTTGTCCTCTGCTTCCGGTTGTCTCGCAATCCCTTCTACAGCTTGCCCTGCAGCTGTGCCTTGACCAACTCCAGGTCCAATAGAAGCAAGCCCGACGGCCAACCCAGCAGCGATAACAGAAGCAGCAGCAATCAGTGGATTCATGATAAGTTTCTCCTATGTCAAAATAAAATAAAGAAATAGTTAATAATATAATCAACAAAAAATATATGACTTAATTATTTCATTCGTCCTATTTCTCTTTATCTAGTCGAAGTGTAATTCAAAATTTCAAACTGAAGAATTTGGATTGAATTATCTCAATTACTTCGATATTTACTTTTTTCGTTTCTACCCTTGTCGTTTTTTGTGAATACATACAAATTGGGGTCTTATCTTACATTTCGTTTAAACCTTTCTTTTTCTTTTTGATTTCATTTTTCCAGTCATTTTATATTCCATTCACAATTCCAAGAGATGGAAGAGCTCTTTTTTTTGAATCCCTACCTAAATTTAGAGTAGTAGCAGGACAAATTGAGATATATAGTCATATATAACTAATGAATATCTACTATGACATATACATGTGTTTGTTCCATATCGTAAACCAATTCATTGTATCTTCGATTCAATGAATCATTCTCGGAAATCCCCCAGCTGTTTTATAACGATTAGATTATATATATGCCTAGTTCGACCCCCCACCCTTTATTTTAATTGAATTTCTATTTTTTGTTGAATTTCCTGATAAGTGTTTTCATTTTCTTTATACTTTTTGATTGTTATGAAAACTTTTCATAATTTCTTTTGGATTTTTTGATTTATGTTCCTTAATTTTATTAATGTTCCTTAAGTAGATTATCGCGAGCCAGTCGCGGTCTAAAATCCTATTTAGATAACTAGTCAATGATGCCCTTCCATGGATTCACCTATATACGCCGCAGCTAAAGTAGCGAAAATAAGAGCTTGAATACCGCTTGTAAATAATCCAAGGAACATAACAGGGATAGGAACTACTAAAGGTACTAACGAAACAAGAACAACCACTACTAATTCATCCGCTAATATATTTCCGAAAAGTCGAAAACTAAGCGATAAGGGTTTTGTGAAATCTTCTAAGATGTTAATCGGTAAAAGGATTGGCGTTGGTTGGATGTATTTACCAAAATAGGCCAATCCTTTTTTTGAAATACCCGCATAGAAATAGGCTACTGACGTAAGTAAAGCTAATGCAACAGTAGTATTTATATCATTTGTGGGTGCAGCTAACTCTCCATGAGGTAACTTTATAATTTTCCAAGGCAAAAGTGCCCCTGACCAATTCGAAACAAAAATAAATAGAAACAGAGTTCCAATAAACGGAACCCATGGACCATATTCTTCTCCAATCTGAGTTTTGCTCACGTCTCGAATGAATTCAAGGACATATTCAAAGAAATTCTGACCAGACGTGGGAATAGTTTGTGGATTTCTAACAACTAGAATGGTTGAAATTAATAAGATAGCAATTACAACCCAAGAGGTAATAAGTACTTGAGCATGCACTTGAAAATCCCCTATTTGCCAATAGAAATGTTGACCTACTTCCACAGCAGATATATCATAGAATCTGTTTAATGTGTTGATGTAACATAATAGAACATTCATATTGCCCTCTAAAATAAAAAAAGATAACTTGAAAGGGAATTATTTTGATTCAACCATTTCCTTATTTTACTTGGATTTTCCATTTGGAATACCTACTAATCCAAAAATATTTCTTTTTACACAATTTTGTAATGCTATAATAACCAATTCCAAAAATTTATCACCGCCCAACCAAATCTAAAAATGGATTTATCTTATTATTAATCAATAATTTTGTATCTAGCTAGAACGACCCTCACAAATTGCAAAAACTAATTTGTTAAGAATGAATCCGATGGAAGCCATAGTATCATCATTAGCCGGAATCGGCAAATCCGCAAGATCGGGGTCACAATTTGTATCGATTACACAAATCGTTGGAATTCCCAAAGTGATACATTCTTGAAGAGCCTTATATTCTTCTTCCTGATCAAGGATTATTACAATATCAGGTAACCCTGTCATATATTTTATACCGCCTAGATATGTTTCCAAATGAGATAATTGCCTCTTCAACATAGCGGCATCTCTTTTTGGAAGAGAGTTCAGTTTCCCCGTCTTTTGCTCCGTTCTCAAGTCCCTGAACTTACGAAGTCTCGTTTCTGTAGTATACCAATTCGTTAACATACCTCCGAGCCATTTTTTATTAACATAATGACATCGAGCTCTTATTGCAGCCCGTCTTACTGAATAGGCAACTTTTCTTTTGGTACCAACAATTAAAAATTGTTTTCCTTTGCTTGCTGCATCAAAAGCCAAATCACAAGCTTCTGATAAAAAACGAGCAGTTTTAGTAAGATTTGTAATATGATTACCTTTACGTTTTGCCGATATAAAAGGTGCCATTCGAGGATTCCATTTCCTAGTCTCATGGCCAAAATGAACCCCAGCTTTCAGCATCTCTTCCAAAGTGATGTTCCAATATCTTTTTGTCATTTATCCCCACACTTTGTTTAAAAAAATGAAAAAAAAAAAGAGAGACCGAGTATCCTAATAAATAATTGTTCCGATGGAACCTTCTCTTTTATAGACGATCGGCCGTTAATATAGAATCAGGCCATTCTTTGATTTCTATTTCTTATTATTTTTTAATATACTTTAATTACCAAATCCAATGACTGCATTTAAATATTTCAGGGGATGGATGAGTCGAATCCGCTGTTAGGAAGCATTTAATACTATATTTAATCCTATATTTCGAATGTATCACATAAATTCTCTGAAATGAGAAAAATTAAATAATTTTCTGTGATGGAACAAAAGATTTCCAATTTCGACTTCGAATAATTTTTTTTTCCGGCTAATCTTGTTATGTTGCCTTGACCGTGAACGGTGCATTATTCTTTTGAATCCGGTACCAACGGGTATCATTCCCCCTAAAACAACATTCTCTTTAAGACCTTTCAACCAATCAATACGACCCCGAAGAGCGGCTTTTGCTAAAACTCTAGCAGTTTCTTGAAAACTCGCTTCGGATATGAAACTTTGAGTATTCAGAGATGTTTTTGTTACTCCCAATAATAAAGCTCGGTAACAAATGGCTTCTTCCAAGGCACGCCCCGTTCGTTCTGCTCGCAATAATCCAATTAGTTCGCCAGGTAAAAATACATTAGACATTCCATCTTCTGAAACCAAGACTTTGGATGTTATTTGACGCACAATAATCTCGATATGTCTATTATCGATGTGTACTCCCTGGGATCGATAAACCTTTTGGATTTTATTAACCAAAGAAATACGACTTTGAGCTATAGTTAGCTCAGCACCAATCAAGAATCCCCAAGGAATGCCGAGAATTTTTGTTATACACTCGTTCCAAGCATCAATTCTTTTTTTTAGATTCATGGATATTGAAGCAATCGAACGTATTTCGAATATCTGTTCCACTTTTGGAAGACCTTGTGTTATATCACTGGATCTCGATTTTTCATATAGGAATGTAACTAAAATATCTCCTTGAGAAAGGATCTCCCCATAATGGCCGTGAATAGTTGATTCTGGAGTCGCCAAATAAGGATTAGCCGATCTTATTATTACAGAATCCATTTGAACTGTTATAACTTGACCCGATTTTAATTTTAGGTGTGGTCCATTTTTCATTTGAGCTATACATATATTTTCACAAATAAATTGTCCAAGACTTATTATTGGAAACGTTTTTTCACAAGAAAAATAATGGAGAAAAAACCAATTTAAATGGAATGGATTCAAAACGATATTACTGTATAGATCGGGTTTACAAATTTTCTCATTTTCGTCCATGAAATAATATTTCATTACTTGAAAAATTTCCTTTAATTTGTCAAGTTGCAAAATTTTTATTATTGAGATCTGATTATGAGTTATTAAATGATAAAGTGAATATAAATTTGCAACTATTCCTAAAGGGCCGAACGAATTATTATTCTTCTTAATTGAAATTATAGGATCTTTTTTTATCCCATTGTGAGATTTTACATTGTTGAATGGTCTCATTTGAAAACAATTAGATGATGACAAAATTATCCAAGATCGGCATTCTTTATTTCTATTCAACAACATACGAATAGTTCCGTGATTTTGGCTAAGTGATTGTTGAATTTTTCCCTTGGAATGAATAGAAAAAAATGGATTGATTCGATCCGATTTATTATCCCCAATCAATCCTAAACCAGATGGGTCATTTCTTTTTCTGATATATGAAGTATTCGATTTTACTAAGTCAATTCTTAGAAAATACTCAATCAAACCATTTGTACTTACTTCAATAAAGGAAGCGGGGGCCTCCTCAATCGAAGAACTTTTTTTGCCGTCATCCCAATGGAAGACTAAACAAGTCCGAAGGAATGGAATCCTTGTGTCGGAAATTTCCCGAATGGATTTTCCAATAGAATTGACAACTTTTAGTTCCAGATTATCCTTTTCCTGGAATAGATCTTGGGGAAAAAGTTTTACAAAAGGGATAGTGTCCGGTATTTCATATAAAATTACAGGTCGAACCAAAACAATTTTTTTTTTTTTCTTTTTTTTTTTTGTAGTTGCGATCCATTGGACATAGATCCCATCTTTAATTTTTTTTGATTCCTTGCATTTTTTTTTTTTTGTAGTTGCGATCCGTTGGACATAGATCCCATCTTTATTTTTTTTTGATTCCTTGCATTTTTTTTTTTTTACCGTTCCGGGTGGTATAAAGATGGGACTGTGTCTTGATATCTTATCAATCTCTCTGGGAAAATGGATATTTCCAGAAAATATTTTTAATTCTATTTTTTTTTTTTTTTCTCTTTTCTAATCGGACCAATCCGCCTACTCGACTTCTTATATTGAAAGTGATTGGTGTTCCTCTTCCAACAAGACTATTATTCCGTACCATTAGGGAAGAAGATTGGGGTAAAATATGCACTTCTTCGGGAATCAAAAAAAAGGGACCTACTTGAATTGGATAGTTTGGCTTTAATTTTTTTCTTCCTCGATACTCAATGAAATCTTCTTTTTGAAAAATGGGTTGAGGATGATCGAAATAAGCAAAAATACTATTTCTAGGAAAAATACCATTGATAGGTATTTCAATGGAGACACCGGAAGGGGACATTAGTTCGTTCTTTCGTTCTTGAATCGATTGGAATGGAAATGGAATAAGAAATCGATTTCTTCGCCTTTTCGCCAAGAAATAAAAAGTATCGTGAAAAATAGCGGGATACATTAAATAAGAATGATCCATATATATGATTGGATTAAATATTGAATAATCGCTGATCCCCTTTTCTTTTGTACCAAAAGTATGGAAACCAAAGAATTTATGTTTTACTTGATTATTCCTTTCTACAAGATTCGAAATATTTTTTTTTCCATTCGAAAGTGAATCCATGGTAATTTGATCTTGATCCTTGTGAAGTAAAAAATGGGTTGTATTAGACCTGCACGACTTTCCTGACAATATCCATAAATGACTTGTTTTTGGTAAGATATGTACATTACTATCCATAAATTCTGATGCATGGTACACATCGGTACTCCAATGCATTTCCCCTTCTGAGTCAGAATAAATATGTTTTCGAACCCTCTCTTTCAAATTAAAAGTATATGTTCCCGCGAGGATCTCCGCAATCACTTGTTCTGATTTTACATATTGATCATTTTTAACTAATAGAAAACTTTTTGGTGGAATAATGACGTTATGTATAATATCGTAACTTTCTATAGTTACATACAAGTCTATATTACATATAAAAGCAGGATATCCATGACGTGTACGTGTAGGGTGAACTAAATCCTCATTCCATTTTATCTTTCCATTCGAGGGGGCTCGCACATATTCAGCAGTACCCCCTGTGAATACTCCACCAGTATGAAAAGTTCTTAATGTTAGTTGAGTTCCCGGTTCTCCAATAGATTGACCAGCAATAATGCCTACAGCTTCTCCCAATTCTACCAGGTCCCCATGAATAGGACTCCGCCCATAACACAATCGGCAGATCCACGACGTATTCCTACAGGTAAAGGGGGTTCGAATAAATATGGGTTGTGTTTGAAAAGTTATGAATCGATTGATAAGTCCAATTCCAATATCTTGATTTCTAACGACAATGCACCGTGAACCTATATATATATTGTCTGCTACTACACGACCATTTAATGTTTGTATCAAAATTCTTTCTGGCATCATTCCATTTCGGATGTTTACAGAAATCCCACGGATGGTACCGCAATCTGTTCGCCGTACAACAATGTGTTGAACCACTTCAACAAGTCGACGTGTAAGATATCCAGCATCTGATGTTCGTACAGCAGTATCTACAACCCCTTTACGGGCTCCGTAGCAAGAAATTATATATTCTGTTAAAGACAGTCCTTCACGAAAATTGCTTTGAATGGGTAAATCAATCATTTGTCCTTGTGGATCTGACATTAATCCTCTCATTCCGACTAATTGGTGTACTTGAGATGCATTTCCTCTAGCTCCTGAAAAAGACATTATATGGACTGGATTAAAGGGGTCAGTCATCCTAAAATTGGGAGTCATTTGTTGTCGCAAATATTCGCTTGTAGCATACCATATTTCAATGGATTGGCGTAATTTTTCTACCGCATGGACATTCCCATAATGATTATGTTTTTCCAAAACGGAACTTTGTTGTTCAGCATCTTGGACTAGCCATCCTTTAGAAGGTATTGTTAAAAGATCATCAATTCCTAATGAAATAGATGTAGCAGTAGCTTGATGGAATCCTAGAGTCTTTACTTGATCCAGGATGTGTGATGTATATGCCATTCCGAAATGATCTATTAATCTGCTAATAAGTCGTTTAATGGCAGTTCCACCTATCACGTTATTGTGAAAGACTAGATTGGTCCCTTCTGCCATAAGTCCCTCCATATTCCACTCAGTGGTATTCGGTTCGACGACAATAGATTTGAGTGAATGATTGGAAAACTCCCTTTTCTTTATGTTTATTTACGTAGAAAATTGAAAAGATGCTAGTTGACCTGAATTTACACCAGTATCCTAAATTTACTTAGCGTGGATACCAACACTAACCATCTATATGATTAGATACTATATGATGAATCGGCTCGAGAAAAACCTTGTATAGCTTCTTCGATTTCTCGATAAAAAGAAATATGACCAATAGTGGTTCGAATGTATATACAACGAATTTCTTTTTTTATACTTCTTATTACTAAATAATCCTCATAAATCTCATAATAGGTACCAAAAGATTCATAGTGAACTTCGATAGGAACTTCTCTTGAAGACATAATGCATTGATGTATTTGCCACCGGAGCCAAAAAGGACTATCCAAATTTATTCTTTTCTGTCTATAAGCTCCAATTGCATCATAGGAATTGCAAAAACAGGGTTCTTTTTTTTTCATATACTTCAAGTTCTTAAAGTTATTATTGCTCATTTTTTCATTTTGAGAATTTCTGCAATTAAACCAATTATACCTGTTTGCACAAATACCTCGACGATTTCCGCTAGTTAATACATAAAGTCCAATAAGCATATCTTGAGTTGGTACAGAAATAGGATCCCCAATAGTCGGAGACAAGAGATTCGTAGTAGAAAACATAAGTAAATGAGCTTCTGCTTGAGCCTCCAAAGATAAAGGCACATGAACAGCCATTTGATCCCCATCAAAGTCTGCGTTGAATCCCTTACACACCAATGGATGTAAACAAATAGCACGTCCTTCTACTAAAATGGGTTGAAATGCCTGTATGCCCAATCTATGCAAAGTAGGCGCTCTATTCAGCAATACTGGATGTCCCCGCATAACTTCGTGAAGTATTTCCCATACAATTGGTTCTTTTTCCCGGATTTGACTCTTAGCAACTCCTATGTTCGAAGCAATATGGTTTCGAATTAAACCACGAATTAGAAATGTCTGAAATAGCTCTATTGCTATTTCGGGGGGCAATCCACATCGATGTAATGAAAGTAATGGACCTACGACAATAACAGAACGCCCCGAATAATCAACTCGTTTTCCAAGAAGAGTCTCTCGAAATCTTCCCTCTTTGCCCGAAATTATATCGGAAAACGATTTGTAAACTTTCTTATGACCGTCCCTCATCGGTTGTCCGCGGATTCCATTATCAAGAAGTGCATCCACGGCTTCTTGTACCAATTTTTCTTGAGACATTACTAATTCCGCTGGTGTAAATCCACTTGTTCTTAATAGCTCAATAAGAGTATTGTTCCGAAAGATAACTATTTTATAGAGTTTATTAATATCCGAACTCATTAGTTTACCGCCATCTATTTGAATAATTGGTCTCAATTCGGGAGGAAGAACTGGTAAGAGACATAAAACCATCCATTCTGGTTCTATATTTGTTAGGAGAAAATGCTTAGCTAATCCCATGCGTCGAACCAAAAAATTCTTTCTTCTTCGAACTTTTTGATTTTTCCATTTGTCATTGGACCCCTCTTTTCCTAATTCTTTCCATTCTAGCAACGAAGAATCCATAATAATTCTTAAATCCAGATCAACTAATTGTTGTCGTATAGCACCCGCTCCACTAGAAATTTCTCTATTTCGAAATGTATCGAAACCTTGAGTATCAAAAAAGAGTGGGATACTGTC
>CAWUDS030003697.1:0-7500 GCA_963859935.3 Lathyrus sativus | reverse complement strand
AAAGAATAAGAATTCACAAAGAAGAGAGATATTTTGACCCTTTATTTTAGAATTGGAGGTTTGCAGTGCATAAAAAGACTTGGCATAGATCTAACTTCAACTATAGCTATCTATATATGTCTCTTACGTTATTGCAGGCCTATTTGTTCGAGACAGCATATGTTGTGTTAATTTTTCTATTCATTCATCAATCTATTTAATGAAAAATTGGCAAAATAATGAAAGTACGAGAATTTATTGAAAATTCCCTGTAATCTAGAATTGATACCCGATTAGATAATGTGTAACAATGAAAATGGATATTCTGGAGTTGACATATATTAACAGTTCTTCTTATAATGGAAATAGAGAAGGATTCTAAAAAATCAAGATTCCTGAATTCTTCCGGAATTTGTAATTAATGGTTGCTTGCTATTTGTCCCGAAATTTTTACTTTTCTTTTGTGACTGAAAAGGTATACGTTGGTTTTTTGGAGAGGAGGGATATTCTGATCCATTTTTTTTTTATCAGGTTTTTTGGCGGCATGGCCGAGTGGTAAGGCAGGGGACTGCAAATCCTTTTTCCCCAGTTCAAATCCGGGTGTCGCCTGATCGACAAGATAATGTATTCCGTTTTGTTCATACAAAAACTTTGTCTTTTTTCCATGTGGAAGCAAGGGAAAGCGTTCTTGTCTTGAGACTTGTTTGATTCAAAATTCTACGCATTAAAATGCTTTCAATCTTTGCGTCTCGGATTCCATGAAAAATGAATTCGAGTAGTGAAATAAAAAGGAATAGATCAATCTTGAAGTCAAAGTCTTTTCACTCTACTACTGCTGTAGTGTCTGTCTACTGATTGGGTCTTGAATTAGATTGGATAGGTAGGACGGGGAATAGAATTCCATTTTTCGTTTCGTTGGCGAAGCGATAGAAGAAAAACCTTCTATACAAACTTATGTCCAATATATGAACGCTTCTGCATTTTTTCCATATTTGTTAGCTTAATGAAATTGAATATTTCGATTTATTTTTTTTTTTAATAGTTCTAATTTGATATTAATATTTTTTTTACTATGAATTTCATTTAATGTCAAAAAAAAGACTTCTAGTAAGATTCCGTTAGTATCATTAGTATCAAAAAGGTTTGGTTCTACAGAATATTTGACCGCTAGAAAATAGATTCTAGAATTCCCAATTCTTACACACTATAATTATTATATATTATTGGGCCACCCAGAAGAAGTAAATCAACTAATTGCTTCTTTCTTTTATTTTTCTTTCAAGTTGAAAGAAAAAGTTTCGACAGATATTATCCAGAAAAAATGTTTTGAACCAATTAATGAAGTTCCTTTTTCATTAAGATCCTAAAAAAAGGAAATGGAATTTTTGGAAACATAGAATAAAGTTATCTATTGACTCAATTACCAAAATATTCTGATTATGAATAACTCAACGGGACCCCCTCGAATTCATCAAAGAAAGAGTGGATCCCTGTTGAGTTCTTATGCTTTCATTTCGAAAACGAAATTCATCCGATTATTACAGGGATGATCCCAATCCGGAATATGAACCATAAAAGAAAATACCAATTAAACCGATCACAACAATACCAGCTACAGTACCTATTATCCAAAGAGGAATTCTTCCAGTAGTATTGGCCATTTATTTATCCCACTTTCCTCCACATTTGATCAAGTAGTAAGTCATACTAGAGACCTAAACAGTCATAGATAATTATGAAATGAGATCCTTCCGAATAGGATAAGAGAATTCCTAATATATATACTATTATCTTAATTTCTATTAATTGAAGAAATAATTTGAAAATAAAACAGCAAGTACAAAAATGAGTAATAAACCCCAGTAGAGACTGGTACGATTCAATTCAACATTTTGTTCATTTGGGTTTGATTGTGTCATAGCTCTATAATTCGGATTAGGTTTATCGTTGGATGAACTGCATTGCTGATATTGATCCCAAAAAAGAAACGGTGGGTACCGCTAGTCCGTGAACAGCCAACCATCGTACTGTAAAAATGGGATAGGTCCTATCTATGGTCATTGGAGCCTCCTAAAAAGATCTACTAAATTCATCGAGTTGTTCCAAAGAATCAAAACGGCCAGTTATTAAAGGAATTCCTTGTCGGGTTTCTGTAAAATACTCGTTTGGACGGGGGCTTCCAAATACATCGTAAGCTAAACCCGTGCTGACAAATAACCAACCCGCAATGAATAGGGAGGGTATAGTAATGCTATGAATAATCCAGTATCGAATACTGGTAATAATATCAGCAAAAGAACGTTCTCCTGTGCTTCCAGACATGCCGAGCTCCACATATTCTTATACAGTCAAAGGGGGATCGATTCCATAAAAGATCAGATCAGTAAGTATAAATTGACTGAAATTTTATTTTTGGTTACGATCGGCAATGGAGTACCAAGGGTCTCTTTTGAATCGACGCAATCAGTATAGCTATCCTTCTTCGAAGACAGCAACGAAATTTCACAATCAGTGACAAGATCAACTACTACCAAATAAAATTTCTTTTTTTCTGGTTGTTTCGATGTACTGAATCGAAAATTCCTCAAAGTTTAAGACTATAATATAAGATAGGGGTTCTTTACATTGATTCTTTCTTAGCTTCGGACTATAAATGGAGGATCAATGAAAATGTGGTGAATAGCATGAATTGATTTCTAATAATATAATTCATGAAGGAAATAATAATATTTCTAGAATTCAATTCGATAGGAAACATAGAAATATACTTTTTGGGGGTTGTCGAAGATCCTTTTTGTTAGAATCCCTTCTTGAATTTCATTTTCCAGAATTCAATTCATTAGTCGTCCAGTAACACGTAACAATAATATCAATATCAGTAGACACATATCCAAGAATGACCTATTCATAAAAACTTGCCCTTATTTTAGGCTTGTTTTTTTTTTATGTTATCTGGCGAAATAAAAATTATTTTTAACAAAATAAACTCATTCTGTACTCTGCACAATTTTATATTAAAGTAATATGCTGATGTCAGGCAACTGCATCATTTTTTTATGCCAGTGGGTGTTCCAAAGGTAGCCTTTCAAATTCCTGGCGAGGATGAAGCTACTTGGGTTGACTTATACCATCAACTTTTTTACAGCAGACTTCTTTTTTTAGGTGACGAGATTGAGAGTGAACTAGCAAATCAAGTTGCTGGTATGATGATATATCTCAGTTTAGAGAACAAGAACAAAGATTTGTATCTGTTTATAAATTCTCCCGGCGGAGAGGTTATGTCTGGAATGGCCATTTTTGATACTATGCAAGTTGTAGAAGCACAAGTACATACAATATGCATGGGATTAGCCGCTTCAATGGCATCTCTTATTTTGGCAGGAGGCGGAATTACCAAACGTCTAGCATTTCCTCACGCTTGGCGCCAATGATTCTTATTTGTAGAAGAAGACTATGCCTACGCCAATATGAAGTAAAAAAAGCATGGCACTCTGAGTTCGATATGCAAAAATAATTTTTTTTTAAATCATTCGATTCTATATCGAAAGAGTAGTAGGAAAAAGGGGAAGGGGTATTTACAATTTTATATTTCCTCTTATCTATTAATTAGAGCCTCTTTTAGTGTCACGATTTTTTTTTTACTTCATTTGAAAAAAAAAAAAAGAAACTTTGGGATTGCTGAATCAAAAACTACACGAAATTAAGAGAGCAACGGAATCATCATAGTCTTTAAATTTTTTAAAATATTCTAAAAAAAAAAAAAAGAAAGATGGTTATTGGATTCTTTACTGATCTGGGTCTGATAGACCCGGTATATATATATATATATTTTTATTTCTTCAATGAAAGGTAAAAAAAATGAAAAATTAAAAGTATAGAGCCGTATGCTATATAAAAAATCCAAAAGATGCTTGCCTGTACGGCTTTCAATTTAAATTGAAGTTCTTTTGAATATCCCTTCTTTCTTATTTTTTTAAGTCAAGATTGAGAGAAAAAACCAAAATATATTATACTATCAGGGTAATGATCCATCAACCTCATAGTGCCCCTTATGAGGGACCATCAGGAGAATGTATGCTGGAAGCAGATGAAATGGTGATACTTCGAGAAACAATAACAGCTATTTATTCGCAAAGAACACGCAAACCGGTATGGCAGATATCTAAAGACCTGGAAAGGGATCATTTTATGTCACCCGAAGAAGCCCAAGCCTACGGAATTATTGATTCCGTATCAGATTCTTTGCCTACGGAAGCAATTTTTGATTCCGGAGCAGATTCTTTTTTTTAAATGCAAAATTTGCATATGTCAATATTGATAGTTGGAATCAATATTGATGTTTGGACTATTTCTGTCCTTTTTATTCCTACTAAACACAGAATTTGCTTTCAAACTATTTCTGTCCCCACTATTTTTTTTCTTCTGGGAATAGTGGATTTATTCCTAAACCTTTGTCCCTAATAAACACAGATTTATTCCTAATAAATACATGCATGAGATGTTGTCTTTTCTCTTTTTAATCGTCTTAACAACCAGATTTCATAGAGTCGAATAAATTCTAAATGGAAATTATTGGGTTAGGATTGATCGAAACCAGCTCATTATGTATATGATTCACCATGCCAACTATAAAACAACTTATTAGAAACGCAAGACAGCCAATCCGGACTGTAACAAAATCTCCCGCTCTTCGGGGATGCCCTCAACGCCGAGGAACATGTAATAGGGTGTATGTGCGACTCGTTTAGATCATATACTCAAATTAAAAAATCGATTCTATTAATAAGAATTGTATATATATAATTCTATTGTGTATAAATTTTGTATCAAATTTATGGTTTCTCAATTGGTGCAAACCAAATCACCTTCATTTTCAATTTAAGATGCAAAGTATATTCCCCTTGGGGATAAAGTAGTTTCCCATTAAGCGGGAAAAATCCTATTTGAAAGAAAAACAAATTATGCCCTAAATTTAGAACGGACTAAGAGGGTCAACTACCCAGCTAATCTTCATACTTAAATACCGTTACTGTATAGCTAGATTTCATTGTGAAAGACCTATTACTAGATATTTCATGGGTAGAGCCCAGAAGTGTGAACTGTACAAATTCACAATAACATTGATTGAATCAAGATTCAATGAAGGAAGGGGCTCCGGTGTATAGAGAGGACCTCACCGTTTAACAAGTAATCATAGAAACGATGGAACCCACCATTTCTTTGTTTATTTTATTTACTATGGTTTTTGGCATACCTAGTATCAATAGAAGTTATTATTTAGAGTTTCAATACTTATACTTAGAAAAAATGAAAAAAAATCGTGGTTGGGAAGGTTATAGTAGCAAAAGCCATTGGAATTTTTATTTTATATATTGGAAGAATCCATGTTGTTAGTAATATACTAGAAAGGATAAAAGAATAACTGAAAGAAAAAATCAAAATAGTTATTCATCGAAGTCTCATTTATCCAATGATCAGAACTAAACGAGGATCCATCGCTCGAAAACGGAGGACAAAAAGTCGTTCCTTTACATCAAGCTTTCGCGGAGCTCTTACTCGAACTATTTCGCAACAGAGAAGAAAAGCTTTGGTTTCGTCTCAGCGGGATAGAGATAGGAAAAAAAGGGACTTTCGAAGTTTGTGGATCAGTCGAATAAATGCAATAATTCGACAGAATAAAGAAAAAATCTACTATAGTAATTTAATGTATAATCTGTACAAGAATCAATTGCTTCTTAATCGTAAAATCGTTGCACAAATAGCTATATTAAAGGGGAATTGTCTTTTTACGATTGCCAACGATATCATTAATAAAACTTCCCCGGAGAGTGAACTCCGGGAAGGTGGTAGAATAAAAGAGATTTGTATGATAAAATAGAATTCATATGAATTATGAAAATAATAAACCACGCTCAAAAAAAAAATACCAATCCGCATAAACTTTGAGTTTAGATTCAATTAATGAAGTAAAGTAACTCTATTTTTTTTTTTTTAGAACAGGAGTTCTAGTAATCGACTTGCTTTTTTCATATTTTTTTTTTTTTTCATATTTTTTTTCATATTTTTTTTTTGCAATTTTAAGAAGAGGTGACGAACTTCCAAAAGGTAACAAAGATAAAATACGAGCTTGTTTTATAGCAATCGTAATCCATCGTTGTTGTTTTAAGGTCAATTTATTAACACGTCTAGATAAAATTTTGCCTTCTCGAGTGACAAGTTTGAAAAGTAAACTCAAGTTTTTATAATCAATTCGATCCCCAAATTGGATTAGGGGCGACCTCCTACGAATTGATTTCTTCTTCTTCGATTTAACAAACAGTAGCTTAGATGATTTAACAAACAGTCGCTTAGATTTATCCATGGTTTGTTTATTCCTATACCGAAAATCCCGTTTGTTATAAAACAAAGGATTTGTTTTAGTTATATATATTCTTATTTTTTTTTTTTTTTTTTTAATAAATTTTATTTTTTATATAAGGAAATAGATCCTATATAATGATATATGTATATAATTTCATGTTATAGAATTTTATTTATAGAATATAGAGAAGATAATTTCTCTGATATCTATATAATTCATTTTTATGTTATTTAATTTTTTCAATTTACCTCCTAAGGGTAATACACAAGTAATCCATTTTCTCTATTTCTTGATCTCTGCGTGAATCATATGTTTGCAACAAAAGGGACAGAATTTTCTCAATTCCAATCGACTAGGCGTATTGTGTCGATTCTTTTGAGTAATATATCGAGAAATACCTCTCGATTCCTTATTAACACTCTTTTTATCACAACTAGTACATTCTAAAATAACAGTTATTCGGATATCTTTACCCTTAGCCATGAGCCTCCTTTGGTTTTTTTTATTCACTTAACTCTTCGATTTTAAGATTCGAAGGGAAGAAGAAAAAAGGAACGAAAAAAAATATAAGTTGATAAGTCAAAATAAAATTCTGAAATATTTTGTTCCAATTCATTTTATATAGTACAGTAATAATTCACTACTACAATGCTTTCGAAATATATTTCGAATTACAGTATAGTATTTCTGTTTTTATTTAAATATCTTTTATGATATTATTGCCCCTACCCTAATAATTCCATTTCTGGTCTGACTATTCAGAATTCTAATAGTTATTAATAGCAATGGAATTGAAGTATTAATTCAATTCCATTTAAACGAAACCTGGGCAAAATTCAAAATTTCACGGAGGCCCAATCCACCTTTTTGAATTTCCTTAATTTATTATTCTAGTATAAAAAAAGCAACGAAGAGGGATTGAATCACAGATATTTTATTGGATCCCTAATCTTCGTCACCCTTTCCCGTGCCAATAACTAGAATCAAAAAAAGGGGAATGTCAATGCATCTGGGAATAAACGATTGATTTCGATCAAGAGACCCGCTAGAGCCGCGAACCATAAAGTACTTGCCACTGGTGCCACAGAGAGATATGTTTTTAGATCTCGCATTTCCAATCCTCCTTCGTTTTTTCTTGTAATTTTGAATACCTAATAATA
>CAWUDS030003696.1:0-61577 GCA_963859935.3 Lathyrus sativus | reverse complement strand
CCAATGGCAAGTTTAAAAATTAATTCTGTGACATGAGAGTTACCACTTCAAATTATAACGTAGTTAGAACCACTATTTTCTGCTACAGCATAAACATAGAAACCATTTGGGAAATATAAATCAGAATTGAGACAACAAAAAAAAATCCTGGAATTTGAACACCGTAACCGTGACGTCAATAGCCAAGGGCTGAATCTAATAAGCAAAACGCTCAGGAACCAGAATCTGGCCATCCGCAAAACTCAATCATCAAAACAAATGAATTGAAACTTTAAACTTTAATATGACCAACACAGGAGTGGAAAAACCAGCAACGAAAGTATTGTCGTCACAAACATGAATCAAATTTAAAATAGATGGTGGATAATACACAACAGAATCAACCAATCCAGCCAGATAAATACTAAATCTCAACAATCAAAAATTAAAACACAGCAACATCTCATATTCACAACAACATAATGACAACAGCAGCCTTAAATTTTGAACAAAGTTTTTCAATTAGAACAAAATCAATTTCAGGAAGAAAAGCATAGTTAGGATTCAATACCACCATAACTCCAATTATTGGAACATAGTTAAAATAAAAAAAGGATACCAACCGAAAATGTATGCACATCGTTTGCGACTTGAGCTTGTCGAAGTCGGAACCTGAGGATGGACCGTACTGCCGCAAAGTCAAATTGTTGCTGCTGAAAGCCGTTTCAATCTCGTTCATGATTATCCTTCTACGGTATCGCAACCAACAATGGTTTTACTACTGAGTTTGCTAAGAGTAGCATCGCCAAGCAACATACAATAACATCGGAGCGACACACATAACCGCAATCACGTGCTACTGCTTGTGTACGATCATTTCCAATCCCGCGGCCCAATTCAAACCTGCATATGTATCAATCATGGACAGCAACAACAGAAAACCGAATTCGCAGTTTCAAGACAAAACTTAAATCAAAGGTGTGAGTTTGGATGGTTCAAAGTTAAATGCTGTTTGAACTTGCGTTGCTGCTTCTAAGACCAAATGTCACTTGCGATATTTGATGTTGAAACTGTACTGGAAACTGAAAATAACAGAACTTGTCGGCAACGTCGCGGCCTTGAATTGGATTCGCAATGAGTGTTCGACGAAAGGACGGCGCGGTCGAAATTGGCTCAGCTTTACAGTTGCTTCCCGCGACATTCAAACCTGTAATGATCCAAACAAACAGAGTAGTTCTAGACCAAACAAATATGTGGAAACAATACATGGTTAAGATGCATCGTGGTGGAATCAAATGGAGACTTGTTAGCAACATCTGTGAGCGATTTCTTGGACCTGAAACTAAAACACAACGAAATATAAACACAGCTACCAACTAATACAAGCTGGATCAACCCCTGCCGTGTGAAGTTCGAGCTAGCATGTAACAGCTCTTACAGTTCGAGCTGAATCAACCCCTTCCGTATGAAACATAATCTAACATATGTTGAGATTGAAACAAAATGCTCATACTATGTCAACAACAGGCTACACAATCTGGACAAACTCATATCATATCTTTTAATCACAAACTTAACAGAAAAAGAAACAGTACCATAGCTAATAATAAACATTAACATTTATGAAGATGTAAACTATGCAGTTCAAAATGTTCATGTTTATGCAGTTCAAAATCACAGATGTAAACTATATATAAAAAAAAACTCGTGAAGATCAGACAAGAAACAGAATAAAATGACAGGAAACTGACCAACACGATTAAATTCGTAAAGTCAGAAAGAAGAACAAAACCAACCGGGAAACGATTTATCCACCTTGTGTTATTGCTGATTCAATGAAACGCCTTGTCGATGCATCTCTCCGGTGGATTATGTTGATATGCCCTGACTGGGAAAACCGACGAAGTCCAACAACTGTTGCTGAATGAAGACGAGTTGATGTCGTCATTGTGGTGTGCGGAGCCGTCTGGCTGAGTTACGGCCGAAAATCAAATTGAGGAGGAACTTCGCAACATCGTCGCTTCCATCCCTCAAATATGAAAATGAGAGCTACTTCTGCGTAGTCGTTTGTCGAAGAGACATTCGCGGTTGCACTTGTTTCGCGAATGAAAAGCACAGCTGATGATGGCTTGCGAAAAAAAACGAGTGGAGAAGAAGATTTCGTGAGAGAAGACGGTTTGAGAATTGGCGGTGGATTTGGGATGAAGGAGCGATTGGGATTTCGGTGAAGGTGAGGGTGAGTTCCGGAAGAACGGCGCCGATTTAGGGTTTTGTTCGGATTGATGAACTGTTTTCGCTAGGTTTTCGGGTGAACTTTGGGGTTTCCACAAAGGGGCCGCCGCTCTAGGGTTTGAGAGGGGAGATGAACAGTGTCTTCCCTAGGTTTTCCTTCTGCCTCTTTTAAAGCTAAACCGAAAGGGCCTCCAAAATTGGGCCTCTCGTTCAACTCCTGCCCTTCTTCTCTTTTCTTTTCTATTTTTCTTGTTAATTAAATAATAGTAAAAACAAATAACTAAAAAATATAAACTAATATTAATCATATTTAATTAATACATAAAAAATAACAATAATCATTAAATAGATTTTAACAATAACAATTAAATAAATATTTAAAAAATATATATAAAAACAAACTAAAGTTTATAAAAAACGAAAAAAAATAATTGCTAAAAGAAATATTATTAGTAACATTTAAAAAAAGAAAAGTTTTAAGAAAATAATATTCACAAAAAAGATCTTAAGCCACGTGTCACACTTTAATTGGTTAAAAAGATGAAGTTCTGAAAAATCAACCAATTTCAAGCGTACACGTTGTCCAGATAACAAAAAAAGCGGGCAATGCACAAGCGAAAATAAAATAGAAAGAAAGCAAAAATATTTTACAAATGGGTAGGACAAATTTAGGGTATGACAGATGCCCCTATCTAATTGACTTAAACTTAGGAAGATGAACTGCATTGGCGTTCACACTCCTGAGGTAGAAGTCTATTAGATATAAAAGAACCCTGAATTTGTCCGAAAGAAAGAGAGACGCTTGAGAATTGAAAATACCGGATGATGTAAACCTCTGAGTAAGCTGGCACAATTCGTCATCACCAAAAGGATGATGGGACAAAACACACACGGCCACTGCCATCAAAAGGGTGACAGAGCGAAACACAAATAAACGCATCGCACAATCTATCATTAATGACCATGATAGACCCCCCACCAAAAGGATGACGGAGCGAGACAAGCAAAATTCGCACAATCTATCACTAATGACCATGATAGACCCCCCCCCCCCCACCAAAGGATGACGGAGCGAAACACACGCCAAACATATCGCACAATCTATCATTAATGACCATGATAGACCCCTCCATCAAAAGGATGATGGAGCGAAACACAAAACAAAATGCACAATCTATCATTAATGACCATGATAGACCCCTCCATCAAAAGGATGATGGAGCGAAACACGAAACAAAATGCACAATCTATCATTAATGACCATGATAGACCCCTCCATTAAAAGGATGATGGAGCGAAACACAAAACAAAATGCACAATCTATCATTAATGACCATGATAGACCCCTCCATCAAAAGGATGATGGAGCGAAACACAAAACAAAATGCACAATCTATCACTAATGACCATGATAGACCCCTCCATCAAAAGGATGATGGAGCGAAACACAAATAAACACAATCTATCACTAATGACCATGATAGACCCCTCCATCAAAAGGATGATGGAGCGAAACACAAATAAACACAATCTATCACTAATGACCATGATAGACCCCTCCATCAAAAGGATGATGGAGCGAAACACAAATAAACACAATCTATCACTAATGACCATGATAGACCCCTCCATCAAAAGGATGATGGAGCGAAACACAAATAAACACAATCTATCACTAATGACCATGATAGACCCCTCCATCAAAAGGATGATGGAGCGAAACACAAATAAACACAATCTATCACTAATGACCATGATAGACCCCTCCATCAAAAGGAAGACGGAGTGGGACACAACGCAAATCGCACAATCTATCACTAATGACCATGATAGACCCCTCCATCAAAAGGATGATGGAGCGAAACACAAATAAACACAATCGCACAATCTATCATTAATGACCATGATAGATCCTCGCCAAAAGGATGACGGAGCGAGACTCACACGAACAGGTCGCTATCACCAAAAGGATGATAGGACAACACAGATTTGAAGTTCACCAACATCAAAAGGGTGCAGGCTAGGTTGAACTGATGAAGTTCGACTATCACCAAAAGGATGATAGTATGGCGATTGACAACGGTCACGCTTGCTGGGTACAACTCACTAGGGAACCCCTGAGAGGAAGATTGGATTGAAATGAGTCAACGGGGTACGCCCACCGTTTTGTTTGGAGATCATAGTTTGCTGAAATGATTTCATGGCTACGCCCATGAATCCTGAAGAGGATGCCCCTGACTAGGCTGAGTTTGTCTTGCAATGTCTTGTTTTGGTCAACAAAAGGTTGAACAACTCCGTAAGGAACGCTCACGGTTCTGCCGAAGGTGCCCCTGCTCGGGCTGGTTCTTGCATTAAACTTCTTGGGTTTGCCCAACAAAAGGTTGAACAACTTTGTGGGGAACGCCCACAGTCTTGAATAGTACGCCCCTGATTAGGCTGAATGTTGATTTGCATATCTGATCAACCACGAGGTTGAAATTCGTCATGGGAGACGCCCATGGTCTTTGAAAAAAGATGCCCCTGACTGGGCTGAATCTTGCTTTGAATAACTTCGAATTTCGATGGGAGGGACCCATGATTGCAGAAAATTGCCCATGACTAGGCTGATGACTGTTTTGAAGCTCTTGAAAATCGTGGGGGTAAACCCACCATCTTGCGGAAGACGCCCCTGACTGGGCGGTCGACGGTCTTGGAAATCTTCGAGATTGATCCTGGACCTTGACTTGCATATATGAATGCCGGATGATAAATGATATTCCCTATGAGTGGACGTGCAAATGCAAATGCTGACGAGCGGAGATGCTAGAGCTTGGGGAAGTATGGTATGATTGGGTATGCATATGATGCAAGATGCTTATGGTAGCGAATGCAATGCGTATGATGCATATGATTGCAGACGGGTAATTGGAAATGTGGGTGCTAGCGTAGTGGCCTCTGGTAGTTGCCAATGTGAGTTGGACTTTGGGTGATGGGAGAGATTGATTTCCCCGACACGCAGTTTGTTGAAGACGTCACGATCGAAGCAGAAGATGATGCTCTGGATGCCTCAAGTCATGGTCCTCGGTGACTTGTTGTGGACTTGCTTCAGAGAAGGTTGCAACTCTGCTTGACGGTCAGGACGACCTGGTCTTGCCCCAGTCTAAATATGGTAATGATATGCCCCTGCTCGAGCTGTTTGAATGATTAGCAGCTGAACTCGGACGACTTGCCCCTGCTCGAGCTGTTGAATGCTTTGCCCCAGTCTGTGGGTTCTGAAATTATCTTGCCATGTGTACGCCACTGAAAGTCAAGCTCTTCCTTGATTGCCCCTTGCTAACATATCTTTGGATACCTAGCACTGTTTTGCAGTTAAAATTGTACATTCATAAATGGTAATAATTAATGCAAAGTTCGATGCAAGTTTGAAAAAGCATTGTCTTATTGAAGTGTCGTGATAGTGAGACGAATGGACCGCTAGCCCAAACGTTGTGCTAATTGATTGGTGCGAAAAATATATCAAGAGAAGTGACACCAATGTCAATGATTAACAATCATGTGAGGAGTCAGGTTACGCAACCTTGCAATAGCATGCTTTCAGAATAATCCTCGTCTCAATTAGGTCTTTCAAGGGTTGTAACGTGGTCTGGTTCACGGTTATGAAACAAAGGATATTAGGCTCAAAGTATGATTTGTACCCACCCCTTCTTCTTAATGATCTCCAGTCCTACGCTCAGTTAATCCTACACTTGTCTTGACGGTATAAACTTGATGGTTCAAGGTTTGCTCGACGCGGCAGTCACCTTATTTTGGTTTTTTGATGGATGTCAGTGCCCCTTGACTTGGGTGGCCACTGAATCCTATTTTGTTTTTGTGTTGAGGGTTTCGGGGTCCTCTTTCGCTTTTGTTTTGATCCCTAACTTTTGCATGGATTGACTTCGTTTGTCAGATCCATCGGGATTGCCTTGATTTTGCCTAAGTCCCCTCTAAGGTGTCTGACTTAGCTGGCTTTTGATTTTTTTTGATTTTGTTGTGACTGCCATAGTATGGGTCATTGATGAACGACCGTCTTTTGGATTTTGCTTGTTGATTCGAGTGTGGAATTGGATTAACTGAACACTACCCTGCCCCAGGTTGAGTGTAAGGGTTTGAATATTCGAAAAAACTGCTACTTCTAGGCTTGAAGTGGTTTACTAGGGATTAACTCCTTATATCTCCGGTGTATGGGGAATCGAAGCAATGCCTGTACATCATTGACGAGATTCGGTCTGAAAGCATACGATTTGCAATTATGGGTATCTCGTTTTCATCATCCTCCCTCAAATCATGCTAAACAACAGTGAATAGAGTGGAGTGAATAAACATGTCGGTGATAAGTAAAAAATGAGTGAATACGACATAACTAATTCAAAACATGCATAAACGATACATTAATGAAAACCAAATACGAATGGCAATTGTTCAAAGCATACAATACTTAAACAAACAAAGACAAAACATAAGGAAAGTGAAATATGAAATGGCATCATGACTGCCTTCTTCGGGGTGAACTTGACTTGACTAGATTTGGTCTGATGTTAGCACTAGTTGGCTGGTGGCATAGAGTTGTTGATGTTGTTGAGATACTTCCCATCAAAGGTGAGAGCTTCGTTGTCAATCAGGTCTTGAACTTTGTGCTTGAAAGCCCTGCAGTTCTCAATGTTGTGACCTGGAGCGCCCTTATGGAACTCACAATGAGCATTCGCGTCATAATCAGCAGGAAGGATAGTTGGGGGAGCTAGATCTCTTGGGACGATAGCCTTTTGTTCCATTAATTGAGCAAAGATATCTGCATATGTCATTGGAAGACTATCGAATACTCTCTCCGGCTTCCATGTCCTGTGTTGATTTTGCTGACGCGGTTGTTGAACGGTCTGCCGTTCTGATTCCTTTCCAGTTATGGAGAGGGCTTCGAAGATCCGATCCATCTTCCTGTTGAGGGATTCCAGCTCCTTCCTGATAGCAATTTGTTCTTGCCGAATCTGCTCCATCATACGTCTGGTATTGGCTCTAGTTGCATATTGGTGTCGAGGAATCAGCTTGATTTACTGGAGAAGAAGGAACAAAGACATAAGATTCTGTTGAAGGACTGGAGATGCGAAATGCACGACATATAAAATGCAATGCAAATGATATGCAAGATGCAATGCAAGATACAAGATCCAGGATCCCAAGATCACAATCAAACAACTCCTGAAGCTGGTAACTGTAACAGATAAGTAACCACAATTCCTGCTCAAAGAAAACTGACAGGTACAACCTATACGGGAAGGTCTAAACATTCTACCCATAATCCCACTCACGGGATAGTTTCTATGTTTGGTTCCCAGGATCACGGACACTAGTCGTATTAGCGTCACGCAACAGGCTGGCTGCATTACGACGATAATGACGATAAGGTCTCTCCTGAGCGGGGTCCTCGTGCTAGGCACACAAGGAGCGAGTCCTTGGAGACTAACATTACACGACCACCAATATCGGAACTGGTGCTAACAAAGGTTCCCAGAATCACGGACCCTTCATTAATCAAGTCGTGCGACAGGCTAGCTGTGTTACAACGAGATCTACGAATAGGTCTCTTCTGGAGGAGCTTTCATGCTAGGCCCACAAGGAGCGAGTCCTCGGAGACTAACACTACTCGACTACCAATTCTAAACTATGTGTTCTCTCTGCTTTTACCAAAGCTCGGGTGTAGAGCCTTACTCATGATGTCATCCCAGTAACCAACAGGCGACAAAGCACAAATAAAATCTATAAGAGAACAAAAACAAAAAGAAAACAAATAAAAAACAAACACTCCTCACAATCCAAAAGATAGGCTTGACTCTCTCTTTGCATGGAGCAATGCGTCCCCAGCAGAGTCGCCACCTGTCGCACCTCGAAAAATCACATTCGAAAATACGACCCTCGCGCGAAAGGCGCGGAAATTGCGGTTCGACAGAGTCGCCACCGAACTTTATTTTTCCCGAATAAACGGGAGAGGAAAATATCGAGAAAACCTCTTAAAAACGAAAGGATAGGAACAGGGCTGTCGCAACCAAGTTCCGGGTTCGGGAGTCGGTTACGTGAGGGGAAGGTATTAGCACCCCTCACGTCCGTCGTACTCGATGGGAACCTCTTAAGGTAATTGTGGGGAGTGTTGTTTAGGTTTACTGGGTTTCTTCTCGTTGATAAAGGTAGAATTGGTAGGTTAAAAGGTTAAAGACGCTAAGGAGAGATGTGTGGTTAGAGGATAGGGTGCTCGCCAAGGATTGGGGCCCTTGTGCCTACGTATGCTCATTCGGACGAGAATGAGAAATCAGAGCGTCGTAGTTCGACTACGGGAAAGAATGGGGGGAAACGGAAGATGGATAGAAGTGTGCTCGCCAAGATCATCGCGATCTTGTGCCTACGTATCTTGTATTCAAGAATGAATAAAGAATCAGAGCGTCCGTAGTTCGTGGTAACAACCACGAAAAGATGAGGTTTGAATGGGGTTGAAGTTGAGTTGAGAGACGAAAGAGTGACTGACAAACAACCTAAGGGCGTGCCTTAAGAGCTTGTCACTCAAGAATTCAAGGAATGCGAGATCCCAAGAACTCAGTTCTTTCGGAAATTGGGTTGAATGAGTTGAAGATAAGAGTTGGATATTTTGAAAACGAAAGAATGAACTAATAACAACTCGGGGGCGCGCCCAAGAGTTACTCGTTCGAATATTCAAAGAATGCTAGATTCTAAGAATATCCCTCTTTCGTAAGTTTAAAAAAAATATTTATGAAAGAATCGAATCGAAGAATGGCATGCGAGGCCAAAAGGAAGTTGCTCTGAACTGGTTCGACGACGTGTCGAAGATTTGATTGAAAATGGAACCGGCTCGACGACGTGTCAAGGGTTAAGGTTGTGAGAAACGATATTAGTCCCTGAGGGTGCTCCTAATATCGAGGCCACGAGGAATTGTGAAAGAAATGGGTTGGTTTGCGAATGCCTACGAGCATTCGTCTTAGGAGAATGTTTGAGAGTGATTGAAAAAGTCGAAAGGTTGAGTGAATAACAACCCAAAGGGCGTGCCTCGAGAGCTACTCACTCGAAAATTCAAGGAATGCTAGACTCCAAGAACCTCCTTCTTTCGAAGTTTGATCGAGAAAAAAGTTTGAAAAAGATTTGAAGTGAAATGAGGTATGAAAATAATTTGAGGTACGAGATGTGAGGACATGAGATCGGATTTGAAAATGAGAGAAATGACAATTATTTGATAAATGAGACGCGGGCCTCACAACCAATTAATTGGGGTATTATCGAAATGCTAGATCTCGACGACACCTTTTTCATTTGGAGAATGCTTGAATGAACAAAGGAAGTATCACAAAGAATGCTAAATTCTCATGACATTTCTTTGTTAGAAAAATATAATTTTTGAAAATGAGAGGTCGAATAATACACTACTTAAGGTGTACACCTTAGTAATGACTATCCAAAAATTCAAGAAGTGCCAGACTTCAAGAACTTAATTTCTCATGATTTGATTAGAAAATAATTTGAATGTAGATTAGGAAAATTATTAGTTTTGAGGATGGTTTTGATTTAATTTAAGAAATATTGTTTGAATAAACAAAGAAAATATCACAAAGAGTGCTAGACTCCTATGATATATTTTTGTTCAAATAATTAAGAGCGTAACGAAAAACGAACAATATTATCCAAGGCGTACGCCCCAATAATAATTATTCAAAAACTCAAGAGGTGCTAGACCTTAAGAGTTTAATTTTCGTTATGGATTAAGAGAAAGATTTGTGTGTATGGTGATCGAAGGTCGATGGCGAGACTTTGAGAGCACTCGACTTATATGGGTGAAAAGGGCTCGATAAATCGAGAGTTTAATTTTAAAAAAAAATTATTTTTTAAATATTAAAGCATAATAAAAAAAAAGCGATGAAAATCATTACATTTTGTGGGAGTTGGGATACATTTTATTGAATGGGGATGAAATTAATGTAGATTAATTCTATAATTTTTCCTAAAACCTTTGTTTATTATACATGAAACAAACATGTCAGTTTAAAAATAAAGACTGCATAATTTCCTGGTGAATAAATCCAATGGCAAGTTTAAAAATTAATTCTGTGACATGAGAGTTACCACTTCAAATTATAACGTAGTTAGAACCACTATTTTTCTGCTACAGCATAAACATAGAAACCATTTGGGAAATATAAATCAGAATTGAGACAACAAAAAAAAATCCTGGAATTTGAACACCGTAACCGTGACGTCAATAGCCAAGGGCTGGATCTAATAAGCAAAACGCTCAGGAACCAGAATCGGCCATCCGCAAAACTCAATCATCAAAACAAATGAATTGAAACTTTAAACTTTAATATGACCAACACAGGAGTGGAAAAACCAGCAACGAAAGTATTGTCGTCACAAACATGAATCAAATTTAAAATAGCTGGTGGATAATACACAACAGAATCAACCAATCCAGCCAGATAAATACTAAATCTCAACAATCAAAAATTAAAACACAGCAACATCTCATATTCACAACAACATAATGACAACAGCAGCCTTAAATTTGAACAAAGTTTTTCAATTAGAACAAAATCAATTTCAGGAAGAAAAGCATAGTTAAGATTCAATACCACCATAACTCCAATTATTGGAACATAGTTAAAATAAAAAAAGGATACCAACCGAAAATGTATGCACATCGTTTGCGACTTGAGCTTGTCGAAGTCGGAACCTGAGGATGGACCGTACTGCCGCAAAGTCAAATTGTTGCTGCTGAAAGCCGTTTCAATCTCGTTCATGATTATCCTTCTACGGTATCGCAACCAACAATGGATTTACTACTGAGTTTGCTAAGAGTAGCATCGCCAAGCAACATACAATAACATCGGAGCGACACACATAACCGCAATCACGTGCTACTGCTTGTGTACGATCATTTCCAATCCCGCGCCCAATTCAAAACCTGCATATGTATCAATCATGGACAGCAACAACAGAAAACCGAATTCGCAGTTTCAAAGACAAAACTTAAATCAAAGGTGTGAGTTTGGATGGTTCAAAGTTAAATGCTGTTTGAACTTGCGTTGCTGCTTCTAAGACCAAATGTCACTTGCGATATTTGATGTTGAAACTGTACTGGAAACTGAAAATAACAGAACTTGTCGGCAACGTCGCGGCCTTGAATTGGATTCGCAATGAGTGTTCGACGAAAGGACGGCGCGGTCGAAATTGGCTCAGCTTTACAGTTGCTTCCCGCGACATTCAAACCTGTAATGATCCAAACAAACAGAGTAGTTCTAGACCAAACAAATATGTGGAAACAATACATGGTTAAGATGCATCGTGGTGGAATCAAATGGAGACTTGTTAGCAACATCTGTGAGCGATTTCTTGGACCTGAAACTAAAACACAACGAAATATAAACACAGCTACCAACTAATACAAGCTGGATCAACCCCTACCGTGTGAAGTTCGAGCTAGCATGTAACAGCTTTACAGTTCGAGCTGAATCAACCCCTTCCGTATGAAACATAATCTAACATATGTTGAGATTGAAACAAAATGCTCATACTATGTCAACAACAGGCTACACAATCTGGACAAACTCATATCATATCTTTTAATCACAAACTTAACAGAAAAAGAAACAGTACCATAGCTAATAATAAACATTAACATTTATGAAGATGTAAACTATGCAGTTCAAAATGTTCATGTTTATGCAGTTCAAAATCACAGATGTAAACTATATATAAAAAAAAACTCGTGAAGATCAGACAAGAAACAGAATAAAATGACAGGAAACTGACCAACACGATTAAATTCGTAAAGTCAGAAAGAAGAACAAAACCAACCGGAAACGATTTATCCACCTTGTGTTATTGCTGATTCAATGAAACGCCTTGTCGATGCTCTCCGGTGGATTATGTTGATATGCCCTGACTGGAAAACCGACGAAGTCCAACAACTGTTGCTGAATGAAGACGAGCTGATGTCGTCATTGTGGTGTGCGGAGCCGTCTGGCTGAGTTACGGCCGAAAATCAAATTGAGGAGGAACTTCGCAACATCGTCGCTTCCATCCCTCAAATATGAAAATGAGAGCTACTTCTGCGTAGTCGTTTGTCGAAGAGACATTCGCGGTTGCACTTGTTTCGCGAATGAAAAGCACAGCTGATGATGGCTTGCGAAAAAAAACGAGTGGAGAAGAAGATTTCGTGAGAGAAGGCGGTTTGAGAATTGGCGGTGGATTTGGGATGAAGGAGCGATTGGGATTTCGGTGAAGGTGAGGGTGAGTTCCGGAAGAACGGCGCCGATTTAGGGTTTTGTTCGGATTGATGAACTGTTTTCGCTAGGTTTTCGGGTGAACTTTGGGGTTTCCACAAAGGGGCCGCCGCTCTAGGGTTTTGAGAGGGGAGATGAACAGTGTCTTCCCTAGGTTTTCCTTCTGCCTCTTTTAAAGCTAAACCGAAAGGGCCTCCAAAATTGGGCCTCTCGTTCAACTCCTGCCCTTCTTCTCTTTTCTTTTCTATTTTTCTTGTTAATTAAATAATAGTAAAAACAAATAACTAAAAAATATAAACTAATATTAATCATATTTAATTAATACATAAAAAATAACAATAATCATTAAATAGATTTTAACAATAACAATTAAATAAATATTTAAAAAATATATATAAAAACAAACTAAAGTTTATAAAAAACGAAAAAAAATAATTGCTAAAAGAAATATTATTAGTAACATTTAAAAAAAGAAAAGTTTTAAGAAAATAATATTCACAAAAAAGATCTTAAGCCACGTGTCACACTTTAATTGGTTAAAAAGATGAAGTTCTGAAAAATCAACCAATTTCAAGCGTACACGTTGTCCAGATAACAAAAAAAGCGGGCAATGCACAAGCGAAAATAAAATAGAAAGAAAGCAAAAATATTTTACAAATGGGTAGGACAAATTTAGGGTATGACACTATCTCGTCGAGACGGAAATTTCGATCTCCATATCTCCGAATAGGAGTAACTTAAATAGGGGCATCTGTTGCACCCTAATTTTTGACCACGAGATACCACCTCTTTTTGCGCATTTTTTTTTTGTTATTCGACTTTATTTTAATATTTATACTTTTTTGTGACTAACCAATTTGTGCAGACGTGGTAATAGCAAAAGGAGATGGCGTTCCTCATAGTCGATCATTGCACATAGCTAACCATTTTAACCGGTTTGTTTGTTTGTTTTGTGAAGTGCTTCACTGCTGGAAATTCCGGGATTTTCACCAAAGGCATTTAAATCAAGATTTGCAAATTATTAGCTTGGCTGCAAGGATCATGACGTGGCAAGTCGTTTCTTGATCCAAGGATTAAGATCGTGAAGTTATCGAAACTAAAGGGATGAGATAGGCCATGTTGAATACAAGTGATACAAATTATTGGTGGTGAGTTATAGAAGATCAACGACGCCGCGAGGTTTAAGCATCCCAATCCCATCAACATTTATTCAATTAAGATTTAATTCAAGTTGATATTGGAATTCAAGTTTTTCAAGACGGCCCTTCATGTGTTTCAATCAACCGTTCCAAGTGGTCATATTTTATTCAAAATTAAAGATACAATTAAGGAGATCCAAGGATTGAAGGCAAATCTAAATTCGTACTCCAAAATCTTGAGATTAATACAATGAGTTTTTTACATAGCTCAACTTTTACATAGAGATACATTTTTTTGAACCACGAGGTGTTTGTTACGACCCTTCAAAAGAGGTCCCACGATGATGTGAGTTTCTAAGGACAAAAGAAGCAGTTCACCATAACCTATCACTTCTGAGCCCAGTGAAGACTATGTCATTAGTTCTCAAACCGTTATGTCTCAGCTTGTGAAAACTGTTTTACACGAAGGTGATGCTTTATTGCTGCTACTAATTTGAGCAAGGATATCGTGAAGATTTAGTGCAGCCACGATGTTAGCTGATTAACTTCCTCCCAAAGGTCGATCCTGCCACCTACATAAAGCCATGGAAACAAATAACATCACTACTCGTGAAAGTTGTGTCGCGTTCACAAAACATTCCTGCAAACGAAATAGAATTCAACTCAGTATCCTATGGACCATAAGAACGAACCGTCACAACGGTCCTAACAGCATGTATAGAAGAAATAATGTTACTGCATAAATTCAAGTTTCCAACCGAAGCCAGAACTGGGGGTTTCACCGTCACAAAGCCCTCGAAGAAGAACGATGCTACTTTGTTTTGTTGAAACCTGTATGTGGCGAACGGTAAGTTGGGTGTCCAAATTCTGCATTGAGTTGTGAAGAACTTCGAACCCGCCGCAATACTGGATGCAGAACTTCAACCAAATCCTAGTCTACCTTATCTCCAGGACAACCGCGAACTAAGTTTGGTTCTTTTAATTACCGGCGTTCTACGGAGTTTAGAATACTGCAACACCACCGTCGATATACCGTTGAGCTGCGAAAACTCATTTAGTCACTGCAGTTCTTTCAACCTGTCAAAAGAAAACCAATGAGAGAGATTAAGTTAAAGCATGCACAGTTACAAGTTTTCAAACAACAGACGTTGACTCAAATGCATATCCGTTGCAACAACAATTGGAATCCCTGAAGAGAAGAAAGATCAAGCTTTGGTGCACGAAGCTTTAGACAAATTAACTCCTTAACTCCTACCACAGCCAACTCATAACCTGCGCAGTTAAAATAACATCATCAAGTGTACCCACCAACAATGACAACAATAGAGCCCTCTGCAAACCAAGTCAATCAGTTACCCCTCATTAATCTGTTATGCAACGAAGTCGCCGGTGAGACAATTGTCTCTATCCCTTAGCCTGCATTCCAACTATGTCAAACAGTCAACACCATCTAAGCTTCAAACTTTCTCCAACTACTTGGCAGCAACAAATGTTAAGGATTCCTGCAACCAGTTAGAACAATTATCATCAATCGATTAACACAAGGTTTTTCCTAAAGGAAAAGGTGTAACAGCAGAGGTTTTCATAAGGCAAGAAGTCCCGATCATGCAAAAGTAATTTCGAAAACAAGTTCATAAATGCAATTTTATAACTGTTGGAAGTATTGATCAAGGAAGCCAACACATGATACCAGTTTGCCTTTTGATGTGCTGATTACAACATCTGATATTGCACTGATGGATAAGGATTTTCTTTCTCAAATACCATGGTAGTATGCAATCATCGATGAAGCCCAAAGGACATCAGTGATCTTACCTCAGCTAACGGTTATTCAAAAATTAAGGAGCGACTTCAAATCCTGAGAAGTGCGTTAGCTGCTTTTATGCTTCGATGAACCAAATCAAAGCTTATGAAGTGTGGAAGTTTAGTGCCGCCACCTCTCACTGAGACAACTGTGTCAGCCAACAAATAAGGCAAGGAGACTTGGATCTTACATAGAGCCTTGAAGGTACCAGCATAGCAGAGAATCCGATGACTCTGATTGGAGAAGACGGAAAGGCGGTCTCGCGGCAACCAACCAGTTTTAAATCTGTAACAGAAGTAGATGCGACTGAAGCATGGGGAGGATTTGTCTTGAGCGGTCGCTATCGACATACCAACCAGATTATTGGCGTGACAAGATTCAAATGACTTCGAGCCCGCTACCTATTTCGAGAGACCACTTAGCATTAATCACATTACAAGGACAACCATTTAAATTCTTGATTGAAGAGTCAGTAGACAAGCTTACACCGTACAAAATGCGTCTGCCTGCCAAGACAAGTCCAAAACTCCTTTGCCAATTGCCTGTTCATAACACAATATTAAACCAAAGCAAGTCTCAAACTCAATAATATTTACAGAAATTGAGCATAATCTAGATATTGATAGTTAGAACTTGCCCATGTGGGGTGTTCTTGTTTGCTCGATAACGTTGTTGTTCTGCAATGTGTGGTCTGGCAAATGGGGCTTCGATATCATCCACTTCAAAAAACCTGAGCATGTGCATCCTACTATAGCAAGATGCCTTGGTATTCCTGAAATTGTGAGAAGTAAGCAAAATGAAAGATTTTAACAATATTAACACGTGGAAGAAAGGAGGAATATCTCGTGTACCGGTGATGTATGAGCTGAACTTAAAAGGCTAGTATTTTATCAAACGGTTTTTGTTGTTGTGAAGATAATTAGAAATCAACCTGCATACCGTCAACAGGAGCTGATTAAAGTAGTTATCTTAACAACACCAAATAAGAAATTTGATCCTACGAATAAGCATCACATTGGTTGCATATTAGTGACATCTGTACATATGCCTTGAACTGCTGGACACAAACCTGTATGAGCTTATCAAATGAATTATTTTAAAGGATTACCATTACTCCCTAGGACTTCAGAACTTGATAGTTTGAGAAACCACCTGATTATGCACTACGTGACGCTAACGTAAAACATAGAAGTGAAAGCATCTACCAAGCATCGGCAGAGGAAGCATACAAACCTTGAAGCTTCAGCTACACCACGAGGTTCTACCCTTACTAGATCACGAGAGTTGCTACAGAGCCTGCATACTACCGTTAAGGAGAAGAATTAAAGACCTCATAAGCACAGTCTCATTATCGAACATCGGAAGTTGTTGTACCGTAGCCGCAAAGGGTGAACCACCTCGTTGAATTTGAGTATGGAGAGTTGCTACATCATTTATGCTTTTTCTGTGCAGATGAACACAAACCCAAAGCCTGCAACAACAACAACTCATCAGGTATTGTCGCTACTCGAAAAATGCATCGCGCAACGACGGGGAGGCGAAAAAGATAGACAGAAGAGTCGCCACCGAACTTTATTTATCCCATGAGGGGAAAGGAAAATATCGAGAAAACCTTAAGAAATAGATGGATAAGATGGTCTCGCAACCAAGAACGGGTTCGGAAGCCGGTTATGCGAGGGGAAGGTATTAGCACCCCTCGCATCCATCGTACTCGATGGGAACCTTTTGTTTGTCGATGTGTGAATATATTTGCTTAAATGTTATGCTATAAGAAGAGTGTTTCACTGGGTAAAAGAAGGATTAGAAACAGGAAAGTTAGGAAGAAAGAGAGAACGGGGAAGAAAAGAGAAAGAACAGACTCGGTAGGACTTCGCAGTCCTAGGCCTACGTATTCTCAACAGATATGAGAAAGTCAGAGTCGACGTAGTTCGGGAAACTACAGATAGGGGGGATTGTGCTCGACAAGGATTGTGGCCCTTGTGCCTACGTATCTTTACTTGAAAAAGTAAAGAATCAGAGCAGCCGTAGTTCGGCCTACGGTGTGTTGATGTTTTTTATGGATGATGCTATCGTGCGCATTCTAGCAGTTAGGTGTTTTGCTGCTCGCTCGTTGGAGACTTAGGCGTTACCTGTTTGCGGTAGAACGGACGTATCATATCCTTTTTGAAAGATTGATTAGTTTTCGTCACGCGGGGCTAGAAGTCACATCTGATTGATTGGATTGTTTTTTAGGGGCGAGACAAGTCCTCAGATAGTAACCCCTACGGGTAGTATCCAATTTGTTATCTCAAAGTTTTTTTGTTGTAAAATATGTGTGGCGAACGTAGCGTCTTCATATTGAAAGACGAGCGTCGAAACCACCCTCACTACAGTGGGCATCCCTACGCTCGGAGAAGAAGAGGTCTACACCCAATCCTCTCTCTTTAATTCAATGCAAAGAGAACTTCATTCTCGTATTAAAGATATTTTTGGTTTTGAATGGTAAGTGCTTTGCGACAGAGAACCCTACGGTAAACGTCAGCACTCGGGATAGGAGAAGGCCTACGCCTAACCACTCCACGACCATTCAAGTTTTTGTTGTGAAAATAATTGAAAATGCACTCGGTATAGGATCGAGGTTTTAGGTGTGAAAATTGTGGAAGGAAGTTGTGAAAGCGAGATGGTGGATAAAAGCGCGTCTTCGTATCGAAAGACGAGTGTCGAGACCACCCTCACTACAGTGGGCATCCCATCACTCGGAGAAGAAGAGGTCTACACCCAATCTTCTCTCTTTAATTCGATACAAAGAGAAATTAATTTATTATTGAAAGTATACTCCGTACGAGACTGAGGTTTTATGAGGAAATGTTGGAAGCGTCTTTGTATCGACAGCCGAGCATCGAGACCACCCTCACTACAGTGGGCATCCCTACGCTCGAAGAAGAAGAGGTCTACACCCAATCCTCTTTTTAGCTCAACACAAAGAAATGATTTTAAGGAGATGGGATTTGAAAATGGGTGGGAAGCGTCTTCGTATTGAAAGACGAGTGTCGGAACCACCCTCACTACAGTGGGCATCCCAACACTCGGAGAGGAAGAAAGTCTACACTTAATCCCCTCTTTTTAATTCAATACAAAGAAATGATTTTGAAAATTGTTGACAAAGTTTTGAATCGGGTCGGGACAAGTAATGAAGAGAGAAAAGAGGTGGTCTCAGATCCAACATTACTCATCAATAATTTGACTGGTAATGAATTACGGAGGTCTCGTCATCGACCAAAAACAAGGAAATGGGACAAAATGCCCAATAACAAAAGAGAAATGAAATTTATCTCTAAAAATAGAATAAGTCTTAAAACTCTAATATAAAGAGAAATGATAGAAATAAGTTAATATATAATAACAAATCTTAAGAAAAGCTATATTATTAACTTAATATATATTTAACATCCAAAAAGCTTGTTAGAAAAAAAATATTAACAAATTATATTATTTAAGAAACTACATTTATCAAGTTTTAAAATAAAAAGAACATGAAATAGAGTTATATAAAAAACAGGGGGGGTGTAGCAATGACCACACAGTGGGCTTACAAAGCTCAACAACAACTAGCTGCAACACACACAAAAAAATATAAAACAAAAATTAAAATAAAATAAATAGAAATAAATAAAAATGGAAGAAAACCCAGACGTTCCTCCACTCGTCGAAACCACTCTCTCCCTCTAATTCTCTCCTCAAAACCCCTCTCTCTGTTCACAAACAACTCGTCTTCTTTCTGTTTTCACCGCATCTAGAAAAAACGGACATCATCTCGCCATTTGGTGTCCATTTCAATACCAGATTCAAACAAAACACAAAGCATATCAAAGAGTCAATGGAAAACGGTGACATCCTCAACCTCGTTCGTGATACCAGATTTGATTTCTTCTTGTTTTGGCTCATGTTATCATTCACTCTTCATCTCTCCATCTCTGGTTTGGATCTGGTCAGATATGGCTTTTGATTCGCAAATGGCGATGATGAAGCTACTGAACTGGTTTTCGAAAATGGGTTATGAGTTGGATTTGGAATGGGTTTCACGATGGTTGTTCGTGGAAGACGGAGTTCCGGAAAGGGTTGCGTTTGGTTTAGCGGTTGAGGAAGCGTGTCTGAGTTGTATTTTGAAGGTGGTGGTTTGAGTTTCTGAAGGTGCGATGGTTGCTGCAAAGATGGAGGTTTTCAGAAAAGGTTTGAGGTTTTGTTGTGTTATTGTTGATTGAAGTTGAAGAAAGTTTGTTCTGAAGTTGAAGAGGGTGAATCAGAGTTTGAAGGTGATTTTAGTGAGTTCTGAAGGTTTCAGATGGAACCAGTTGGAAGAAGGATAGGTTGTAGTAAGCGGCTTGACCTAGCTGGTGAGGTGAGATTGTTGAAACTGGGTTGTAAAGAAGATGGGGGAAGATATTGATTATGAGGAATCGCGAGTCTTGGTTTGGAAGTTGATAAATCTGGGTTTATTTTGTGCTCTAGTTGAAGCTTTATGAAGGTTTGTATAGGTTTTTTCATGGCGAGTTCTGGGTTGGTTATTGTTGATGAAATTTGTGATGGCTTTGTTTAGTTTAATGGAGATTTGAAGTTGAAATAACAATGAGTAGCTATTTTCGGTTCATGCTCGTTGGCTGTGTGGTTTTACTGGGTTTGTTGTTCAGTGGGTTTTACCTCAAAAGATGTGGTGGTGTTGTGAAGAAAAGTCAAGAAAATATGTAGGTATCATGAGGGTAGTCACTGAGTTGTATCAGTTATCTCCCCTTTTTACAATATTCAAAAGACAAGCTTAAGATTATAAAGACAAGAACAAGACGACATAATACTTACAGAGCTAGAGTGGCACCACCGAGTTGTAGATGCTGTAAACAGATAAGTTCCCTCTCCAACCTCTCTTCTTGACTCTTTATGTGTATCTTGTGTTATGATGAAGGTGAGTTGTGAGAAAAGGCAGCTGCTACCTCTTGCTGTTAGGGTTCTTTTTCTGAGTGAATAATGCTGTTATATATATCCAAACAATTAGGTTTAGCAGACAATCTCTGCCACACCTTCTGAAATTTCTGCTCTATTATGGTTGTATTTTTTTACCATAGTTTACTTTTATTCCTTTTTGATGTTTAAACCTGCTGTGAAACTGCTGGCATTGGTGTTTTTGCCATTTTTGTGAATATGTCTCTGTACCCTGCAATTGGTGTTACATTATGAATTTGTTGCATTCTTGTTCTCATCTCCAAATTTCGCGATTGCATTATTGACAGGGTACGTGATAATAAACGCTGAGGCCTCAGAGTATTTGTTCCCAGAAAACCCTCCCAAGGCAGTAGTTGGCTCAAGGGGGACCTTAAATGCACTAAAGCACGCTCTGTAGAAGTGTAATGCTGAAAACAATACTCGGCGTGTTCGACACCTCCATAGTTGTCATAATCGTCAGGGTCCATTTGAAAATACTGCAAAATGCTTTGGGTGGCACAGTTATCACCTAAAGGCTTCAAGCAAATGTCGCTCAGAGATACGAGTAAACCAGAATAATTTGCACGAATTCCATCGACCTTTTCCTGTATTTCGAAAAGCAGCTGAATATTGTCGTCTGATGTATAAAGTTCATAATGTTTGGCAAATACATTTCCAAGAGACATGATCCAATCTGCATCTTGAATCACATCCAAAGATTCTGCAAGAAAATTGATTATCATGTCATCCCAAGTGTCTTGATATGATGGATCTTGTTTCAAGTCATCTGTATCGCTAACATACGCCTTCATCTTAGGAATCTCATCTTGCCAAAACAAATTGATATTTTTCGGAAATAGAGGTGCCAGAAGACATAGGACTGTCAAAATCTGGGTGGCTAATTGCTCCCTTGCTAGAGGATCATGTAAAAGCACCACAAAACGAGCAAGAAGTTCTTCGGCAGTTGGAATATCAGGACGGACTCTACACTCACTTAACATATCACTACCATAAGATCTATGCCGCCACAGTTCTGAGATGCACCTGCAAACCATGGCAACAGAACCAGTGTAGGTCTGTGGTATAATCATCTTCAACAGAAAAGGCCACAGGATATGCTCCATTTCAGGAATTGTAATAGTGACCAACAGAAGACCTTTTTCACAAACTGCTCGTAACTCACCCAGAGTAACTGCTCCAATTTTTATCTCTATTCTCTTATTTGGTGTGCTATCAAGATCACTCTGATTTTGATCTGTCAAAGCGCAATGGCGTGTGAGATATTCAATGAACAACTCTCCAGATGAACCAACCAAGTAACAGTGTGAAGCCATAACCACAATTAACTCAGAAAGTGCCTTTCGAACACCTAAATTATGTTCTTCTAACAAGGACTTTACAGATTCAACCAGTAGAGGTATTTTACCATGCCAAGCTTCAGATAGCCTTGGTAAAAGATGTTTCAAAACACAAAGTGCACCAAAAGTTGATGCATCTTCCTTCAACCTACATTTATTTACAAGGAACGGAAACAAATCATCTGGATACACCAAACCAACTGTCAGAAAGCAATGCTGCACCTCATTATACATCTTCAATCCCACAGAGAAACCTGCTTGATCTTTGCTTTCACTATTCATAGATACCACGGGTAGAAGTGTCGCTAAAGTAAGAATCAAATCCTCAAAATCAAGCATAGGAGGGCCACTTTCGGACAGTAAAGAGGCATTCAATAGATTGTGGAGACTGCATGTAGCTAGAAAAGCAATATCAAGATCCTTTTTATACAAATCCAATATTGTAGGAACAAGCCTTGGTAAGGCTGCCTTTAACTGTGTCCGTGTTATGAGACCAACCATCTGTCCAAGTGCTTCAACGGATGCTACGCGAACCTTTAGGTCCCGGGAAGCTGCCCAAACTCTTAACAAAAGCTCAAAAGCAGAATTTAGAAATGACATGACATCACCATCTTGCGGTAAATGTGAAGGAAAATCTGTACTATATTGCCAAGCAGCTTGACACCAACACTTGAATGCATTTGCAAAAGTTGCCCGGTGCATGTCTCGCACATTTCCAAGAATCGGCAAAATTCGTGAGAGTACACCTTTCCAGCGAGGAATGAACAGCAAGGGACTACTAGTAGCAAATTCTGCAAGGATTTGAACCATAGCCTGTAATGCAGAACTTGTCCCCGATAAATGAAGAAAAATTTCTTCCATCACAAGATCAGGTAAATGTGACCCTATCGCAACAAGTAGGCTTGTTGCTGCTCGTTGCCAATCGGAATTGAGTTCCTTAGAAGATATCATCTCAGAAGTAGCAATTTTAGCAAGCTTCGCCATAAAAACAGAATCAACATCTCTTTCATCAAGAGCTCTAACTCCAAATGCCATAACTTGAAAAACTCCAGCCATATTTCCAAATCGCCGACGTCCACCGCGTGAAACAGTCGCACAGCACTCAAGAACCATAACAGGATTTAGTGCGGCAAGGTCGTCGAGAGAGGACATGGAAGCTTCTCGAACAGCGGAAGAATCATCAGCTAGTAATGAGAGTAGAACCTGGATAGCCTCTGTTGCAATTTGTTATTATAATTTCCAATTGTATTAAATTTGTATGGAAATTAATAATAAGGGTGGGCTTCCCCATGGGCCTTTGATTTAATTCATGAATTCTTCTTTCAGTAGGATATAGAAAAAAAAGAATAGACTTCAATATCATCAATACACCCTCCATATACTCTTGAACTTTGACTTCCACGTATGGTAAAAGAAAACTCTCTCATTTAGAACACACCTTTATTGAACTTTCACGCCAAGTGACCAAAATTTTGAATCAAATTCCAACAATAAAATCCATCATAACCCCTTCTCGAATCTTGGACGAATTAGACTATTGAACCAAAGCACCCTTGCATTGACCTTGAACTTGAATCCTGAATCCATGAATCTAATAAATCGAATCCTGAATTGATCTTTGAACAAAAAACATGCCTCACCAGGTTTGGGTTAACACAAAAAGTCCCCAACACATACTGCATTCATTCTTAACTCATCGCACCCCAAATGAAATTTGATTCAGTTCAATCAAACCTCACGATTTATATATTTTTTTAATTTTCTGGATAACAGTTGATGGATGGATATACAAATGCAAGTTATACGGGTAGGACAAATTTGGGGTATGACAGATGCCCCTATCTAATTGGCTTAAAGCTAGGGAAACGAATTACTGCAACGTCCATTCTCCCGTGGTAGAAGTCAATTGGATATAAAGAAAGACCCTGAATTTGTCCGAAAACAAAAGGTGTACTTGGGAATTGAAATACCGGAAAATGTAAACCCATGAGTGAGCTGTAAATAATCGGCAAAAGTTATCATCACCAAAAAGAATGGTGGGATAAAACACACACAACTACTACCTCCAAAATGATGATAGAGCAAAACATAATCAACCCTAACACCAAAAGGATGTAAGGAGGATAAGCTTCTCTGAAGAGATTGCCACTTATCGCTGAAGATGGATAAGCTTCTCTGAAGAGATTGCCACTTATCGCTGAAGATGGATAAGCTTCTCTGAAGAGATTGCCACTTATCGCTGAAGATGGATAAGCTTCTCTGAAGAGATTGCCACTTATCGCTGAAGATGGATAAGCTTCTCTGAAGAGATTGCCACTTATCGCTGAAGATGGATAAGCTTCTCTGAAGAGATTGCCACTTATCGCTGAAGATGGATAAGCTTCTCTGAAGAGATTGCCACTTATCGCTGAAGATGGATAAGCTTCTCTGAAGAGATTGCCACTTATCGCTAAAGATGGATAAGCTTCTCTGAAGAGATTGCCACTTATCGCTAAAGATGGATAAGCTTCTCTGAAGAGATTGCCACTTATCGCTAAAGATGGATAAGCTTCTCTGAAGAAATTGCCACTTATCGCTGAAGATGGATAAGCTTCTCTGAAGAGATTGCCACTTATCGCTGAAGATGGATAAGCTTCTCTGAAGAGATTGCCACTTATCGCTGAAGATGGATAAGCTTCTCTGAAGAGATTGCCACTTATCACTGAAGTCTGCTGGAGACAACTCACTGGGGAACACCCATGATTTATTGAAGATGCTCCTGTCTGGGCCAAATTGATTTGAAGATCTTGATTAACCACGAGGTTGCAATACATCATGCAATACGCCCATGGTTTTGAAAAGATGCCCCTGGCTTGGGCTGAAATTTGCTTTGATAATCTTGAATTCCATGGGAGGACCCATGGCTTTTGCAGATAATGCCCCTGACTGGGCTGCTAATTGCCTTGAAGCTCAATAAGTTGCAAAACTTCGTGGGGATCACCCACAGTCTTGTGGAAGAATGCCCCTGATTGGGCTAAATCTTGTCTTGATATCTTCTGACTCTCGTGGGAGAAAACCACGGTCTTGCAGGAGGTGCCCCTATCTGGGCTGATGATCTTGGAAATCTTCGAAATTGATCCTGGATCTGATCTCGTATATGTAAATGTTTGATGATAATGATGTTCCATAACGAATGGAGATGCAAATGCAAATGCTAACACGCGGTGATGCAAGAGCTGAGGAAAGTATGATGTAATCATAGGTATGTATATGATGCAAGATGCTTATGAAGCAAGATGCTTACGATGTCGAATGCAATGCGTATGATACATATGATTGCGGACGGGCAATGGAAATACAGGTGCCGACATGGCGGACTTTGGTGGTGGGAAAGTGAAAGATAAGCTTGACTTCCCGACATCCTCTATTTGTGATGTATAAAGAACTTGGATGTGTTGAGATTTTCGGCTCATGGCCTGCTCTGCCGGGTTTGACGACCTTGTCAGTCAAGTTGTTACAGGATTTAGAATGAAGTTCCTGCGTACTTCTTAGAGTCATGGTCACCCTTTAGCTACCCCAAGAGGGTAAGTTATCCCATAATCTAATTTACCATAATGTCATTATATGCAAAACCCATCATCAAATAAATGAAACTTGCAACCAAAGAGTAAATAAAAACAGAAAAAGCTTTGATGAAAGTAATTTTATTGATGAAAACCCATAAATGGGAAAATTACAAAGGGAGGCAATTCCTAGAAGAGGTAACTGCTTTTAAACGAGAAAATAAAAACTAAGACAATGTTGAAAATGGTCCCTGCCAAGTTTCAAACCCGCTATAGCCCATATGTCTCCGAAGACCTTTCACGCCTTGCTTTTGAGCGCCAGAATCAAATTGATCTTTCTCAGTCAAGAGCTTGATGGTTACAAGGAATAATTCACACGTCTTTTCAAGATGCAGTTCTGCCTTTTTTGAATCCCTAACTTTTGCCTAGGCCGCCTTTTCAGGTTTTCAGCCTATCAGGATACTCTCTTTTTTTAGTCCCTAATTTTGCCTGAACCATTTTTATGGTCCACCAGGACGCCCATTTTTGCGTGGATTTTCTTTTTGGGTCCACCGGGTCTATCTTTTAGGCATAATATTTTTTAACTGCATCTGCATTCACAGGGGATGAGAGATCGTCTCCATCCATGGTTGACAGGATCAAGGCCCCTCCGGAGAAAACCTTCTTTACTACATACGGACCCTCATAGTTTGGTGCCCATTTTCCCCTTGGATCGACGTGAGTTGGCTGAATTTTCCTTAGCACCAAATCTCCTGCTTGGATGTGTCGTGGGCGAACCTTCTTATCAAAGGCCCTTTTCAATCGTTTTTGGTATAATTGTCCATGACAGATGGCCGTCATGCGTTTCTCGTCGATGAGATTGAGTTGGTCGAGTCTGGCTTGTATCCATCCGGCCTCATCTAGCTTGACGTCTGCTAAAATCCTTAAGGAGGGAATCTCTACTTCAATGGGCAATACTGCTTCCATGCCATATACGAGAGAAAACGGGGTTGCCCCTGTGGAAGTGCGCACTGAGGTGCGGTAGCCATGCAACGCGAACGGCAACATCTCGTGCCAATCTTTGTAAGTCTTCACCATCTTCTGGACGATTTTCTTAATGTTCTTATTTGCCGCCTCAACAGCTCCGTTCATTTTAGGGCGATAAGGTGTTGAATTGTGGTGTTCAATTTTGAAATTTTCACACAACTCTTTCATCATCTTATTGTTGAGGTTTGATCCATTGTCTGTAATGATCTTGTTCGGGATTCCATATCGACAAATAATCTCCTTTTTGATGAAGCGAGTCACCACTTGCTTAGTGACGTTGGCATAGGACGCCGCTTCTACCCATTTGGTAAAGTAATCGATGGCCACTAAGATAAAACGGTGCCCATTTGAAGCGGTTGGCTCGATGCGTCCGATTACATCTATACCCCACATAGCGAAGGGCCAAGGCGAAGTCAAAACATTCAGAGGGAGTGGTGAAGTATGGACCTTGTCTGCGTAAATTTGGCACTTGTGGCATGACTGGACATGGAGACAACAATCCGTTTCCATCGTCATCCAATAGTATCCCGCCCTCAAAATCTTTTTAACCATAGTATGACCACTAGCATGTGTCCCAAAAGATCCTTCATGCATCTCATTTATGATACGTTCTGCCTCGTGTTTATCCACGCATCTGAGTAGAACTGAATCATAATTTCGCTTGTATAGCACGTCACCACTGAGGAAGAACTTTGAGGAGAGCTTTCTGAGATACTTCTTGTCAGTGATAGTTACACCTTCTGGATATTCTTGTGTCTCTAGGTATCGCTTGATATCATAGAACCAAGGATGATTATCAGTTTTAGCTTCTTCCTCCTCGGCCGCTAGGCAATAAGCGGGTTCGTCCAAATATTCTAAACGGATGGATGGCGCCTCATTCTTCCACTTGACTTGAAACATAGATGCTAGTGTTGCTAGAGCGTCAGCCAACTGATTTTCTCCTCTGGGAATGTGATGGAAAGTGATCTCATCAAAGTACGGGATTAACTTCAAGACATGATCTCTGTAAGGAATTAACTTGAGGTCCAGTGTTTCATACTCCCCTTTAATCTGGCATATGACAAGCGCGGAATCTCCATAGACTTCTAGAATCTTGATTCTGTTATCAATGGCAGCTTCAATTCCGAAAATACAAGCTTCATATTCGGCCATGTTGTTAGTACACTTAAAGCATAATCTGGCGGTGAATGGCAGATGAAAGCCAGTTGGAGAAGTGATGATTGCCCCAATTCCACAACCTTTGGCATTTGCGGCACCATCGAACACGAGCGTCCATCGCGATCCTGGTTCGGGTCCCTCATTTGGGTCTGGTGTGGCATAATCTCTGGCAAACATGACGTCTTCGTCGGGGAAATCGAAACGCATAGACTGGTAGTTGTCCATAGGTTGGTGGGCAAGGTATTCAGAGAGCACACTCCCTTTGATAGCTTTCTGTGTAACATACTGGATGTCATACTCTGTTAACACCATTTGCCAACGAGCTACCCGCCCAGTGAGAGCGGGCTTCTCGAATATGTATTTGACGGGATCCATTTTGGAGATCAACAAAGTCGTATGGGTGAGCATATATTGTCTCAAACGTTTTGCTGCCCAAGCCAATGCGCAGCATGTCTTCTCGAGCATCGAATATCTCGTTTCACAGTCATTAAACTTCTTGCTGAGGTAATAGATTGCGTGCTCTTTCCTGCCGGTTTCATCATGTTGTCCTAATACGCATCCCATGGATCCCTCTAACAGAGTCAGGTACATGATCAGGGGTCGTCCGGGCACCGGAGGCATCAAGATCGGCGGTTCTTGTAGGTATTCCTTTATTTTCTCAAAGGCTTTCTGACAGTTATCGTTCCATACCACGGCTTGATCCTTCCGAAGTAATTTGAAGAGGGGCTCACAAGTGGCCGTTAGATGGGATATGAACCTGGCGATATAATTCAACCTCCCAAGGAATCCCCGGACCTCTTTTTCAGTTTTGGGAATCGGCATCTCCTGGATAGCTTTGACCTTATCTGGATCGACTTCAATCCCTTTCTGGCTCACAATAAAACCTAGCAATTTACCAGATCTTACACCAAAAGTGCATTTGTTGGGATTTAGTCTCAGCTGGAATTTCCTTAACCGGGCGAATAGCTTTCCCAAGTGGATAAGGTGCTCTTCCTCAGTCTGGGATTTCGCAATCATATCGTCTACATAACACTCAATCTCTTTATGTATCATGTCATGGAAAAGAGTGACCATTGCTCGCTGATATGTTGCGCCTGCGTTCTTGAGCCCAAATGGCATAACCTTGTAACAGAAAGTTCCCCATGGAGTGATGAAAGTCGTCTTTTCCATATCTTCGGGCGCCATCTTAATTTGGTTATATCCAGAAAAGCCATCCATAAATGAGAATACAGAAAATTGGGCTGTGTTGTCCACTAGCACATCAATGTGTGGCAAAGGGAAGTCATCTTTCGGACTCGCTCTATTAAGGTCTCTATAATCTACACACATTCGCACCTTCCCATCCTTTTTAGGTACTGGGACAATATTCGCTATCCATTGCGGATAGTTGGATACTGCCAGAAAACCAGCGTCCAATTGCTTTTGTACCTCTTCTTTGATCTTGAAAGACATCTCTGGCTTTGTTCTCCTCAACTTTTGCTTCACCGGAGGGCAGCCTTCCTTGAGAGGTAGTTTGTGCATCACAATCTCTTCATCTAGACCGGGCATATCTTTGTAAGACCAAGCAAAAACGTCAACATACTCTCGAAGCAAAATTATCAGTTTTGACTTAATCTCTGACTCCAAAGCTGCGCCTATCTTGATTTCTTTGGCATCTTCTTCAGTTCCCATGTTGATGACTTCGACCTCTTCTTGGTAGGGCTGAATGACCTTTGACTCCTGCTTCAATAGTCTAGCTAGCTCTTCTGGGAGATCACAATCTTCCTCGCAGTCTTCGTCGGCTTGGTAGATCGGGTTATCAAAGTCATATTGGACCATAGCGGGGTCATTATTGGCAGGAGCAAGGGAAGATCTGCACGATGAATGACTTCATGCTTTATTATTATTTTTTTTATTTTTAGAAAGGTTGACAGAAAAAAGGAAAATAAAACAAAACATTGCCTTTCAAAGATAATTTTATGTGCAAAAAGTAAAAATGAAAGAAAGAGAGCGTAATTGGATGCGAAAGTTTATTTATTGATGATAAGTTGTGCTTTAAAAAGCAAAAGGCCCTACAACATGATCCATATGCCTTGGGCAGAGCATATGATTTTTTTTTTAGGTAAAATAAAAGGGAATTACTCGTCTACTAGAGTAACTTCGGGGATTTCGACGACTCTCCAATTGTTCAAGACTTGATTAGGCGCCCTAGGATACACCATACACAGCTCTTCATGATCTTTGGCTTCAGTTTCCAAAAACATGACTTGACCATCGACAAGGTGGCCTCCACTAGTAAAAACCAACGGAGTTGCAAGCTCTTTGCCCTTATCAGTTGCATTCTTCTGCTTGTAGCCTAGACCAGCTCCATTTTTGTTGACGGGCAATTCTAACACCCTGCCCCATCCTCGCGGATGTCCTTCCTCTATCACCGTCCTCGCGTCCTTCCAAGTCACTATTGAAGATGCTGGCTTTTCGTAAATCATTTCAACATTGATCACTTCAAAAGCTTGAAACGGTGTCTCATGCACCTCGTTTCCTACTTCCACATAGCGGAAAGAGGCAAGATGGCTCACAAGAACATCTTCCTCACCCTCAATGATGACCATCTGATTGTTAATCATAAACTTGATCTTTTGATGCAAGGTTGAAGTTACAGCGCCCGCGGAATGAATCCACGGACGACCAAGAAGGCAACTGTAAGCGGGGTATATATCCATTACGTAAAATGTAATGATGAAAGTATGAGGTCCGATCTTGATCGGGAGGTCAACCTCGCCTACCACAGTTCTCTTAGCTCCATCAAATGCTTTTACAATAGTTTGACTCGGCTTCATCACAAGTCCTTCAATTGACAGCTTGCACAACGAGCTTTTGGGTAATACATTCAGCGATGATCCAGTGTCAACAAGCACCCTAGAGAATACAACATCCACACATTCGATGGTAATGTGCAGAGCCTTGTTATGATTTTTACCTTCGGGAGGTAATTCACTATCATTAAAGCTCAAAATATGACCTGATGCAATGTTTCCCACCACTTCTTCAAACTGTACTACTGATATTTCCTCTGGCACATGAGCTGCCTTCAAGAATTTTAGCAATGCTTCTTGATGGGCCTTTGAACACATTAATAATGACAGCATGGATATCTTTGAGGGCGTCTGATTGAGCTGATCAATCACTTTGTAGTCGCTTTTCTGAATGATTCTTAAAAACTCCTCCGCTTCATCATTTGGGATGCCCTTCTGTTTAGATGACTGCCCCTGTTCATTGGTGCTTGGTACGGCAGTACCTTTCCTTGTATTGTCACTGCTGTTGACAGGAGGTGCAGTCGGAGCGAATATTCGACCACTTCTAGTGACGCCTCCGGTTCCCACGATGTTCCCTACAGTCTTCTTTTCTTCCATTACATCTTCCTCTGCCACCTTCTGTCCGTTGAGAAAAATAGTTTCATCGTATAACCAAGGTACAACTTTGGTGCTTTCGTACGGAAAAGGAGATGGGGTCGAAATGACAAGCTGGTTCATTGACGGTGGAGACATAGGTATCTGAACTGGATCATACGGGATTTGCAGTGGGATCGGAGCACGTCCATACACGTTGTCCCATTCTTCCTCATCGCACGGTATGGTCAATGGTGTGCGGTTCGAATTGTTAACTGGGATCCAAAGCTCATATCCATCATCATATGGTATCTCCAATGTTTCGAACGGAATTTCAAGAGTAGCAACTTCCTCAATCTTTGATAGTTGTTCTGCTACTAATACACCCTGCTCAATCAGGCCTTGTATGCCCTTCTTCAGCTCAGCGCATCCTTGAGATCCGTCCATGCAAACATGGCAATCAATTGGACATCCTGGGTAAATGTTTTTCAACAAGAGTTGCTCCTTAATTGTGGAAAGTGGGGTCCTCAATTTCTCAATATCCGAAATTAATCGGATCCCCTTAGAGCCTTCAATCATGTTTGTTGAATGGTGAGGTGGCATTGGGTTAGATTTGATGTTCGGGGTATTTCGGGTAAAGTTTATCGCTTTGGAGTCGATAAGATTTTGCACAATGTATTTTAAAGCTTTACAATTCTCGATGCTATGGCCCGGGGCGCCAGAGTGGAACTCGCATCTCGCATTTACATCGTAGCCGTAGGGGAGAACAGCCGGAGGATCTTTCATTTCCCTAAGTTGAACGAGACCTGCTTTCAACAAGAACGGAAGCAATTTGGCGTAAGTGGACGGAATTGGATCAAGCCTCCTTTCTGGCTTTCTCTGCCCTTGGTACTGATTTTGTCTTGGTTGATAGGGTTGTTGTTGTCGATTTTGCTGAGGTGCAGGCTGACTTGCCGGAATAGAAAGTGGTTGTTGTGGAGCGATGGTAGCAATGTGGTGATAACCTTGGTGAGTTCTCCTTCCATTGGTGAACACTGCACTAGTTTCGCCTTCCTTTTTCTTAACGAAGCCCTGATAAGGCTTCTTGACCCCGCTTGCAGATCCGCCTGCATTCTGAATTTTTCCCGCCTTCATGAAACTCTCTAATCTCTCTCCAGCCATAACGAGTTCAGAAAACACTGTGGATGTTGAGGACGCTAACCGTTCAAAGATCGGTCCTTGTAGCGTGCCCATGAATAGGTCTGTCAGTTCTTTCTCCATCAGTGGAGGTTGTACCCTTGCAGCTACTCCCCTCCATCTCTGCGCGAAGTCCTTAAAACACTCATTCGGCTTCTGAGTCAGATTCTGAAGCTGCATACGATTCGGAGCCATGTCGGTATTATACTGATAATGCCTCACGAAAGCGTCTGCCAACTCTTTCCAGCTTCTTACGTTGGATCGTTCAAGGTGCATATACCATTCTAGGGATGCCTCTGTTAAGCTATCTTGAAAGAAATGGATTAGCAGCTTCTCGTCATCAGAATAAGCGGCCATCTTCCTACAGTAAGACCTTATGTGGGTCTTAGGACAACTGTTACCCTTGTACTTCTCAAAGGTTGGAATTACAAACTTTGGAGGTATCTTAACTCCGGGTACAAGACATATTTCAGCGGCATCCAGTCCCAAAACATCGGGGCCTTGCAATGTCTTCACCATTTCCTGTAAAGCATTAAACTTCTTCTCTAATTCGGCGGTCTGTGGCCCATATGCTTCACCTGAATTCTCATAGAAACCTTCATGATCGTCGTACTGGACTTGTGTTGGGATCGTAGTACCATGAGGATGGGTCGTACCGACTGGCGGAGGGACGGTGTTGATAGGCACGGCGCCGGCAGAAGTAGGAATTGCCCCAACAGGGGTTGGGGTGGCATCAACAGGAATTGGAATTGCACCACTTGCATTGGGAATTGCACCAGCCAAAGTCTGATTAGCGCTCCTCTCCGCTGCTTGTCTCATCTCCTCTTGACTTCTGGCCATATTCTGGATCACTTCCATGAGCTGATTCATTTGCGTTTTCATGCCTAGCATCTCGCTCCTCATAGTAGCCTGGTCCTGCTCTATCTGATCCATGATTCTCTTCTGGCTATTCCTTGTGTTATATCGATGCCGTGAAGTCAGCTTGCTTTACTCTTTCTGAAAGGGGTAAGCGGTGTGTAAGATCGGGTTGTAGGAAATGCAAAAAGAAAAAAAAATGCGCAAACGTATGCAAAATGCTCGAGAGACTTTCGAGACTTGTGATTATCATTGGTATCATTGAATCATGACTGAATAATAAAGAAGTGCACAATTTGGACCAAAAAGCAATCTTTCATTAAAATTTTTTAGAAAAAATTCATACAGACAAAAGCTGAATAAGCCGAAACTACAAGTCGTGCTACAAAAGATAATTGAATAACTAAAATTCTCTCTTTCGGAGACGTTCTTCAAGCTTCTTCGTCTCAAACATGAACCTCCTAACCATTTGGTCGCAGAGTTGGATAAAGTGGTGAACAGAAGGGGGGATATCATTTCCTTCCAGGTCTTGAATGGCGCTTTCCAACCTCCATGGGATATCACGGATCATGAGGTTGCAATGTTCCACCAGATTGTTGTATCTAGCACGACACATATCTAGAGTCGACTGGTAATAACAAATGGAATCCACATGGGTGTCTAGCAACTCATTGAGCTGGGCCTCCTTCTCGAGCCACTGCGCACTATCTCTTTGCAAAGCCTCGAAACGATTCCTCCACAAAAGGGCTGTTTCTTGGGCAGTTTCCAATTCTTGACATTTGTTATTCCACAGGTCAGACGTGACATATGAGTCTTTCAATGCCTCCTCTTTGAGTCTTCGTTCATTCTCCGCTAGGGTCAAAGCATTTCTCAGTCGTTCTTCAAGATCCCCAATATCAGCCTCAAGATTCTCTCGGATTTCCTTCTTTTCGGCAGATGCTATCTCAAAGAAGTGCCATGCCCTATCACAAGAAGCTTTGGTGTCCTTTAAGCGTTGTCGGAGAGTTGCTAATGATGCATCAGCCCCTTCGTAACCCTGTTGGTACCTGACTCTCAGATCCGTTTCTAATTTTAGCTTCTTGCTATTTTCAGCTGCTTGATCCTGTTCAAACTCCACCTTTCTTTTGTACTGACCACTTTCCACCTTTGCTTGGTGGACTTCATTCTGAAGGTCCTGGTTCTCCTTAGTCAATCTCTCCACTATTAGCTTCAATTTTTCATATTCTTCTATAGACACATGAGTGGGAGCAGGAGGTGCTTCTTGCATAGAGGGCTCTAAGGGAAATGGTAACGACCTTTCAGCTACTCTAGCTAGTAACCACCGGTTGTATGGCTCCTTTGCCACGCAATTCTTCGCTTTTAACTCCTTTCGCCCCTTTGTATGGATCTTACCCCAAGCCTTAGCAACCTTCCTGACAAACGCAGGGTCCTCTGATGTGGCTAGCAAAAAGAAACTCTGAATCTTCTCTGCCTCGGGCTCGCCCTCCATAGCATAGCCCAACTGACGTAATGCCATGATTGGGTTATAATTAATACAACCGGCCCTACCGATCAAAGGTACATTACCGAATTCTCCACAACTGAAAATGATTTCCACATCATAGTACTCAGGAGAGTACCAAGCAATATCACTAGCTTCCAGAGACATGATGCGTTGAGACCATTTTAATTTCTTCTTGTTTTCCATGAACGGCCCTTTCTTGGGTAAATGAGAAACATACCACTTGTATAGCAGGTGAGAGCAGCATTGGATCATTCCCGCCTTCTTTTCACTCCTCCAATGAATGGAGTGATAAACATCGGCAAGGAGTGTAGGGATAGGATTCTTCTGCATGAAGAGAACGATGGCAGTGATGTCTATGAAATTGTCCACATTTGGAAAGAGGACAATCCCATAAATCATTAGAGCAACGCTTATTCCGAACTTTTCCCAATCTTCATCCACCTTGTATTGAGCAGCCTTTTCTAGCAGAAATTTCAATGGAAAACCCTGAACGCCCCCTTTACTGGTTAGACCCTCTTTGACCTCCTCTTTGGTCATACGTAGGGCAAGAGCAATGGCAGGAGGTTTAGGTTCTTCTTCCAAGCCTGTGTATATAGGTTGATCCTTAATCTTGATGTTCAAAATGTGAGAATATTCCTCAAGAGTAGGGGCCAACTGATAGTTTTGAAAAGTGAAACATCTGAGAGGTGCATCATAGAACTGAGCCATAGCGAACAAAGCCCAAGTGTCGACCCTAGAATGGAGGAGATCAAGCAATTTCCCATACTTCCCCTGAAAGTTGATCTTGATAGCCTTTGGTACGTCAATCAGAATGTCTTGAATTAGTTCCAGCTTTGGTTCTCTAAACTTGATGGAATTTGTGCTTCGCTTTCTTTGGTCAGTCATTGTATTCACCAATACCTGAGATAATCACAGTCTCTTAAGTCCCTTGATATGCGAGAAATGATATGCAATGCAATGTTTTATGAATGCACATGATAAAGAGCACAAAACGAGATCAAGATCACTGGTCCTGCAAAAACAACATGAAATATTTCTCCCATCGGGTGGGTTATCTATTGGTTTGTAAGAGGGTATCCCAAAGGCTTTTAAACAAAGTCCTATGTACTAACCCTCGAAAGTTTTCCATCATAACGACTACTCGTAAGACGGTAATCCCTTCAAAGGATGAACACAGAGTCATGTCTTAGCAACCTTTGGAATAAGGTTCTACAAAGGTCCTCAGAGTCGCGGACTCCCACGTCGGAAATAAAGACGTCATTACGACTACACGTAAGACATAATCATTCCAACGGGGTCTCATCTGAGCGGTGGGATTCGATCCAACTCAACGAGCCCTAAGTCTCGCAAATCAGAAAGAAACCACCTCCTAATCTTAGTGTATACTCAAAAGCTCGGGTAGAAAACTTTATCTCACAAACCAACCAATAAACCCAACAGGTTAGAGAATCAAAGCATAAACAAATAAAGCAAAATAAAACACAAATACGATAAACAAAATAGGCTTGGCTTGCTAGGTGTCCCCAGCAGAGTCGCCAGCTGTCGCTACTCGAAAAATGCATCGCGCAACGACGGGGAGGCGAAAAAGATAGACAGAAGAGTCGCCACCGAACTTTATTTATCCCATGAGGGGAAAGGAAAATATCGAGAAAACCTTAAGAAATAGATGGATAAGATGGTCTCGCAACCAAGAACGGGTTCGGAAGCCGGTTATGCGAGGGGAAGGTATTAGCACCCCTCGCATCCATCGTACTCGATGGGAACCTTTTGTTTGTCGATGTGTGAATATATTTGCTTAAATGTTATGCTATAAGAAGAGTGTTTCACTGGGTAAAAGAAGGATTAGAAACAGGAAAGTTAGGAAGAAAGAGAGAACGGGGAAGAAAAGAGAAAGAACAGACTCGGTAGGACTTCGCAGTCCTAGGCCTACGTATTCTCAACAGATATGAGAAAGTCAGAGTCGACGTAGTTCGGGAAACTACAGATAGGGGGGATTGTGCTCGACAAGGATTGTGGCCCTTGTGCCTACGTATCTTTACTTGAAAAAGTAAAGAATCAGAGCAGCCGTAGTTCGGCCTACGGTGTGTTGATGTTTTTTATGGATGATGCTATCGTGCGCATTCTAGCAGTTAGGTGTTTTGCTGCTCGCTCGTTGGAGACTTAGGCGTTACCTGTTTGCGGTAGAACGGACGTATCATATCCTTTTTGAAAGATTGATTAGTTTTCGTCACGCGGGGCTAGAAGTCACATCTGATTGATTGGATTGTTTTTTAGGGGCGAGACAAGTCCTCAGATAGTAACCCCTACGGGTAGTATCCAATTTGTTATCTCAAAGTTTTTTTGTTGTAAAATATGTGTGGCGAACGTAGCGTCTTCATATTGAAAGACGAGCGTCGAAACCACCCTCACTACAGTGGGCATCCCTACGCTCGGAGAAGAAGAGGTCTACACCCAATCCTCTCTCTTTAATTCAATGCAAAGAGAACTTCATTCTCGTATTAAAGATATTTTTGGTTTTGAATGGTAAGTGCTTTGCGACAGAGAACCCTACGGTAAACGTCAGCACTCGGGATAGGAGAAGGCCTACGCCTAACCACTCCACGACCATTCAAGTTTTTGTTGTGAAAATAATTGAAAATGCACTCGGTATAGGATCGAGGTTTTAGGTGTGAAAATTGTGGAAGGAAGTTGTGAAAGCGAGATGGTGGATAAAAGCGCGTCTTCGTATCGAAAGACGAGTGTCGAGACCACCCTCACTACAGTGGGCATCCCATCACTCGGAGAAGAAGAGGTCTACACCCAATCTTCTCTCTTTAATTCGATACAAAGAGAAATTAATTTATTATTGAAAGTATACTCCGTACGAGACTGAGGTTTTATGAGGAAATGTTGGAAGCGTCTTTGTATCGACAGCCGAGCATCGAGACCACCCTCACTACAGTGGGCATCCCTACGCTCGAAGAAGAAGAGGTCTACACCCAATCCTCTTTTTAGCTCAACACAAAGAAATGATTTTAAGGAGATGGGATTTGAAAATGGGTGGGAAGCGTCTTCGTATTGAAAGACGAGTGTCGGAACCACCCTCACTACAGTGGGCATCCCAACACTCGGAGAGGAAGAAAGTCTACACTTAATCCCCTCTTTTTAATTCAATACAAAGAAATGATTTTGAAAATTGTTGACAAAGTTTTGAATCGGGTCGGGACAAGTAATGAAGAGAGAAAAGAGGTGGTCTCAGATCCAACATTACTCATCAATAATTTGACTGGTAATGAATTACGGAGGTCTCGTCATCGACCAAAAACAAGGAAATGGGACAAAATGCCCAATAACAAAAGAGAAATGAAATTTATCTCTAAAAATAGAATAAGTCTTAAAACTCTAATATAAAGAGAAATGATAGAAATAAGTTAATATATAATAACAAATCTTAAGAAAAGCTATATTATTAACTTAATATATATTTAACATCCAAAAAGCTTGTTAGAAAAAAAATATTAACAAATTATATTATTTAAGAAACTACATTTATCAAGTTTTAAAATAAAAAGAACATGAAATAGAGTTATATAAAAAACAGGGGGGGTGTAGCAATGACCACACAGTGGGCTTACAAAGCTCAACAACAACTAGCTGCAACACACACAAAAAAATATAAAACAAAAATTAAAATAAAATAAATAGAAATAAATAAAAATGGAAGAAAACCCAGACGTTCCTCCACTCGTCGAAACCACTCTCTCCCTCTAATTCTCTCCTCAAAACCCCTCTCTCTGTTCACAAACAACTCGTCTTCTTTCTGTTTTCACCGCATCTAGAAAAAACGGACATCATCTCGCCATTTGGTGTCCATTTCAATACCAGATTCAAACAAAACACAAAGCATATCAAAGAGTCAATGGAAAACGGTGACATCCTCAACCTCGTTCGTGATACCAGATTTGATTTCTTCTTGTTTTGGCTCATGTTATCATTCACTCTTCATCTCTCCATCTCTGGTTTGGATCTGGTCAGATATGGCTTTTGATTCGCAAATGGCGATGATGAAGCTACTGAACTGGTTTTCGAAAATGGGTTATGAGTTGGATTTGGAATGGGTTTCACGATGGTTGTTCGTGGAAGACGGAGTTCCGGAAAGGGTTGCGTTTGGTTTAGCGGTTGAGGAAGCGTGTCTGAGTTGTATTTTGAAGGTGGTGGTTTGAGTTTCTGAAGGTGCGATGGTTGCTGCAAAGATGGAGGTTTTCAGAAAAGGTTTGAGGTTTTGTTGTGTTATTGTTGATTGAAGTTGAAGAAAGTTTGTTCTGAAGTTGAAGAGGGTGAATCAGAGTTTGAAGGTGATTTTAGTGAGTTCTGAAGGTTTCAGATGGAACCAGTTGGAAGAAGGATAGGTTGTAGTAAGCGGCTTGACCTAGCTGGTGAGGTGAGATTGTTGAAACTGGGTTGTAAAGAAGATGGGGGAAGATATTGATTATGAGGAATCGCGAGTCTTGGTTTGGAAGTTGATAAATCTGGGTTTATTTTGTGCTCTAGTTGAAGCTTTATGAAGGTTTGTATAGGTTTTTTCATGGCGAGTTCTGGGTTGGTTATTGTTGATGAAATTTGTGATGGCTTTGTTTAGTTTAATGGAGATTTGAAGTTGAAATAACAATGAGTAGCTATTTTCGGTTCATGCTCGTTGGCTGTGTGGTTTTACTGGGTTTGTTGTTCAGTGGGTTTTACCTCAAAAGATGTGGTGGTGTTGTGAAGAAAAGTCAAGAAAATATGTAGGTATCATGAGGGTAGTCACTGAGTTGTATCAGTTATCTCCCCCTTTTTACAATATTCAAAAGACAAGCTTAAGATTATAAAGACAAGAACAAGACGACAGAATACTTACAGAGCTAGAGTGGCACCACCGAGTTGTAGATGCCTGTAAACAGATAAGTTCCCTCTCCAACCTCTCTTCTTGACTCTTTATGTGTATCTTGTGTTATGATGAAGGTGAGTTGTGAGAAAAGGCAGCTGCTACCTCTTGCTGTTAGGGTTCTTTTTTCTGAGTGAATAATGCTGTTATATATATCCAAACAATTAGGTTTAGCAGACAATCTCTGCCACACCTTCTGAAATTTCTGCTCTATTATGGTTGTATTTTTTTACCATAGTTTACTTTTATTCCTTTTTGATGTTTAAACCTGCTGTGAAACTGCTGGCATTGGTGTTTTTGCCATTTTTGTGAATATGTCTCTGTACCCTGCAATTGGTGTTACATTATGAATTTGTTGCATTCTTGTTCTCATCTCCAAATTTCGCGATTGCATTATTGACAGGGTACGTGATAATAAACGCTGAGGCCTCAGAGTATTTGTTCCCAGAAAACCCTCCCAAGGCAGTAGTTGGCTCAAGGGGGACCTTAAATGCACTAAAGCACGCTCTGTAGAAGTGTAATGCTGAAAACAATACTCGGCGTGTTCGACACCTCCATAGTTGTCATAATCGTCAGGGTCCATTTGAAAATACTGCAAAATGCTTTGGGTGGCACAGTTATCACCTAAAGGCTTCAAGCAAATGTCGCTCAGAGATACGAGTAAACCAGAATAATTTGCACGAATTCCATCGACCTTTTCCTGTATTTCGAAAAGCAGCTGAATATTGTCGTCTGATGTATAAAGTTCATAATGTTTGGCAAATACATTTCCAAGAGACATGATCCAATCTGCATCTTGAATCACATCCAAAGATTCTGCAAGAAAATTGATTATCATGTCATCCCAAGTGTCTTGATATGATGGATCTTGTTTCAAGTCATCTGTATCGCTAACATACGCCTTCATCTTAGGAATCTCATCTTGCCAAAACAAATTGATATTTTTCGGAAATAGAGGTGCCAGAAGACATAGGACTGTCAAAATCTGGGTGGCTAATTGCTCCCTTGCTAGAGGATCATGTAAAAGCACCACAAAACGAGCAAGAAGTTCTTCGGCAGTTGGAATATCAGGACGGACTCTACACTCACTTAACATATCACTACCATAAGATCTATGCCGCCACAGTTCTGAGATGCACCTGCAAACCATGGCAACAGAACCAGTGTAGGTCTGTGGTATAATCATCTTCAACAGAAAAGGCCACAGGATATGCTCCATTTCAGGAATTGTAATAGTGACCAACAGAAGACCTTTTTCACAAACTGCTCGTAACTCACCCAGAGTAACTGCTCCAATTTTTATCTCTATTCTCTTATTTGGTGTGCTATCAAGATCACTCTGATTTTGATCTGTCAAAGCGCAATGGCGTGTGAGATATTCAATGAACAACTCTCCAGATGAACCAACCAAGTAACAGTGTGAAGCCATAACCACAATTAACTCAGAAAGTGCCTTTCGAACACCTAAATTATGTTCTTCTAACAAGGACTTTACAGATTCAACCAGTAGAGGTATTTTACCATGCCAAGCTTCAGATAGCCTTGGTAAAAGATGTTTCAAAACACAAAGTGCACCAAAAGTTGATGCATCTTCCTTCAACCTACATTTATTTACAAGGAACGGAAACAAATCATCTGGATACACCAAACCAACTGTCAGAAAGCAATGCTGCACCTCATTATACATCTTCAATCCCACAGAGAAACCTGCTTGATCTTTGCTTTCACTATTCATAGATACCACGGGTAGAAGTGTCGCTAAAGTAAGAATCAAATCCTCAAAATCAAGCATAGGAGGGCCACTTTCGGACAGTAAAGAGGCATTCAATAGATTGTGGAGACTGCATGTAGCTAGAAAAGCAATATCAAGATCCTTTTTATACAAATCCAATATTGTAGGAACAAGCCTTGGTAAGGCTGCCTTTAACTGTGTCCGTGTTATGAGACCAACCATCTGTCCAAGTGCTTCAACGGATGCTACGCGAACCTTTAGGTCCCGGGAAGCTGCCCAAACTCTTAACAAAAGCTCAAAAGCAGAATTTAGAAATGACATGACATCACCATCTTGCGGTAAATGTGAAGGAAAATCTGTACTATATTGCCAAGCAGCTTGACACCAACACTTGAATGCATTTGCAAAAGTTGCCCGGTGCATGTCTCGCACATTTCCAAGAATCGGCAAAATTCGTGAGAGTACACCTTTCCAGCGAGGAATGAACAGCAAGGGACTACTAGTAGCAAATTCTGCAAGGATTTGAACCATAGCCTGTAATGCAGAACTTGTCCCCGATAAATGAAGAAAAATTTCTTCCATCACAAGATCAGGTAAATGTGACCCTATCGCAACAAGTAGGCTTGTTGCTGCTCGTTGCCAATCGGAATTGAGTTCCTTAGAAGATATCATCTCAGAAGTAGCAATTTTAGCAAGCTTCGCCATAAAAACAGAATCAACATCTCTTTCATCAAGAGCTCTAACTCCAAATGCCATAACTTGAAAAACTCCAGCCATATTTCCAAATCGCCGACGTCCACCGCGTGAAACAGTCGCACAGCACTCAAGAACCATAACAGGATTTAGTGCGGCAAGGTCGTCGAGAGAGGACATGGAAGCTTCTCGAACAGCGGAAGAATCATCAGCTAGTAATGAGAGTAGAACCTGGATAGCCTCTGTTGCAATTTGTTATTATAATTTCCAATTGTATTAAATTTGTATGGAAATTAATAATAAGGGTGGGCTTCCCCATGGGCCTTTGATTTAATTCATGAATTCTTCTTTCAGTAGGATATAGAAAAAAAAGAATAGACTTCAATATCATCAATACACCCTCCATATACTCTTGAACTTTGACTTCCACGTATGGTAAAAGAAAACTCTCTCATTTAGAACACACCTTTATTGAACTTTCACGCCAAGTGACCAAAATTTTGAATCAAATTCCAACAATAAAATCCATCATAACCCCTTCTCGAATCTTGGACGAATTAGACTATTGAACCAAAGCACCCTTGCATTGACCTTGAACTTGAATCCTGAATCCATGAATCTAATAAATCGAATCCTGAATTGATCTTTGAACAAAAAACATGCCTCACCAGGTTTGGGTTAACACAAAAAGTCCCCAACACATACTGCATTCATTCTTAACTCATCGCACCCCAAATGAAATTTGATTCAGTTCAATCAAACCTCACGATTTATATATTTTTTTAATTTTCTGGATAACAGTTGATGGATGGATATACAAATGCAAGTTATACGGGTAGGACAAATTTGGGGTATGACAGGTATTCATTGAAGAACAATACTCCAGCACTTGGAAACCAATCAAGTCCAAAAGGATGAGCGGGAGGAATAATGCTTGCACAGACGGAAAAGGGGCCCTTAGGGATCAAATAAAACACCAATGTTTAAACTGCAGAATGGTATACCTGAACATGATAAAATCTCGTAAGCAAATGTCACCGGATGTTGAGTGTGATTCCATCTCTTCAAGGTGTCGTTAAAAATCAAGGAACCTGCAAGAGAAGAAAGATGGTCAGATACGCGCCAAATTAAGCAAAAACAAAAGAACAGGGTTGGAAACCTTTGACTTCAACGTGAAAAAGTTCGCATATTCAGGGCTTGGCACCAAGGATCGATTTTGGACTCACCAACCCTTTGCACCAACTCTAATGCCATAGTCACCTTGGGCTCCTAATCCACCTCTTGGCCCAAATCAAACTGTTATCTACGCCTATCAAACATCAGGATACAGATTAGCAAGTTATTGAGGAATATACCGAACAAAAGAGGGTATCTAATCCAAATCGTTGAAACATTGAACCTAGACGTTATTAAACCAATTGACACAATATCAAAGATTTGGTTCTCCATTAACAGACATTAACACAATCTCACCGAAAAAGGAATGTTTTCAAATCAAATCATAACCAAATAGGAAATCCCAATCAATCATCAATCAACATTCAAGATTGGTTTTAAGCAAATTCTCACAAAAAATCTCGCATCTGAATCCTATATAAAGCACAGATTAGACACAAGGAAAAAAGAGGGGACATTCACAAGCGACCACACAAAAACCCCCAATTTCGAAATCCCCAATTCGAAATCTCACAAAAACCCCCAATCTCGCATCTGTTTAACGTTGTTTAATCGTGATATTGTAATGCTAACCGCACACTAACACACACACTCCCCACGCTAACCACGTTTAACTACACTAACCTAACCTTTAATTATTAAAAACTCATTTAATCCTAGGTTAGTAATATAATCCTCTTATTAAAATAATTAAACCTTTTTTTTTGTCTGATTAATGTTAATTTTTTTTTAAACCAATTAAATCTACATTGTTTTTTAATCTAAACTTAATAAACTCTTTTTAATTATTATTAAAAAAAAATTCTTTTTTCTTTATTATAATCAACTTTTATTTTATTAAAAATATAATTAGTAAACCTTATTTAAACCCCTTTTTCTTTAAAATTTACTTATTAACTTTTGTCTTTATTAAAATTATTTTGTTCTTTTTAAGCCCATCTCATGGCCTACTTAATCTAATAACTTTTCTTGTTTAACTTTTATTTGATGGTAACTAGAATATTTTATCAACTTGTAATTCATGATTAAAACTACTATAACTTTTTTCTTACAAACTAAGTCACCCTTTAATATAACTTCTCTCAAGATTAATCTTTTCAAATCAATTCAACTTTTCTCATAAAATCAAGTCAACAATTAAAATCAATCAACAGCGTAAAACTAATCGTGCACCCCACGACACATTCACTCTCACACACTTCAGCGCTTTCATGCGTGCGTGTATGGTTTTATTCTTGCAATTTACCTTCCGCAACTTTACATTATCGCATCTATTTATGCATCGCATTTCGTCCAAAGGAAAACCCTACACATAATTCAACATTGTGTGTAGTTGCACATTATTTGCATCATATTCCCCTTGATCCTTGATGTCGCTTGCGCGAAAATAAGGTGTCGGCACAACAGAAGAGTCGCCACCTTTCGTTATTTATCCCTCGGAGCGGGAAAGGAAACGATCGGAAAAACCTGACGAAAAAGGGTAAGACAAGGTCATCACAACCATTGTCTGGGTTCGGGAGTCGGTTACGCAAGGGGAAGGTATTAGCACCCCTCACGTCCGTCGTACTCGACGGGATCCTCGCTTGTTTGTTTACTTGGACGGGTTGGTTATAATCTATCTACCTATCAAGGCTGGCTGAAAAAGAAAAGAAAAATGACTCGGCAAAGCGTCGCACTTTATGCCTACGTATTCTCATCAGAGAATGAGAAATCAGAGTCCACGTAGTTCGGCATATGAAGGATTATGGGGAAAGGTTGCTCGCCAAGACTTCGCCATCTTGTGCCTACGTACTCTCAACAGGTATGAGAGATCAGAGCTCACGTAGTTCGGGAAACTACGGTTTATTTCCTGTTTTTACGAAAGAAGTGTTTTTTATTGTGTTTGCGATTTCAACCGCACTAGAGACTATGACCTGAGAGTGAATGCGTCGCATGTCACCCAAAGGGTACCATACTAAACATCCAGACTATGGAAAAGAAACTCTCCCACAATCCTTTCTCAGATAGCTTAAGGCTCGTAACGTACGAAAGAAATCATTCATGATTACTGTATCTTAAACTGTTTTGAGATGAGAAGAGAACATGCCCAACTAGGAGGGAGACTATCAAGTCCTACTGTTGTCATGCCATGGATTCATCCTATGGTTGAGGTTTGAACAGGGAACTCCTAGATGTTGTCATGCATAGGTTTCAACCTAAAATTCTATTATCAAATCCTTATCAAAGGAAATGAGAGTCCTAAGGGATCATGTCAATGATACACCAAAACAGACAAAGCATCAGCTTAACAGTAAAATGCATGCAATGCAAGTGAGGGAGGAAATGTGTGTGGGGCTTCAGCCTCCACAAGCTCATCTCAACCTCAATTCAGTCATGAAATAACAGTAATCATACTGAAATATAAACAACATGCTATCAAGCAATAAACAGTAAACTGCAATCACACAGATAAAAGAAAACATGCTATCAAGCAAAATAAACCACATGGGCAAGGGAGCTGGGCTCCACCGAATACCCGCAAGCAAAGCCACTCAATAACAATACAAGCAGAGGGAGCAACTCAACCTCTAATGCAATCATGCTCTTAGACTGAACTTATTCTAGATGAACTTAATCTAATGCAACAGACAATTCAAACAAAAAAACAATACAGAAAAGAAAACAGAAGAAAGCCTCAGCTCCTCCAGCAGCTACTCAGTCTTCAGACTTCAGATATCCATTGCTTTCCAGGTATCAACCCTACAACATGAGTATCAACTCATCTTCTCCCTTAAGCTTCAGCTTCTTTGATCAGCTCCACCTTCAGGCTTCACTATCTTCAGGGATATTCAAGTATCAACTGGATCTTCACAAAGTCTTCAGACTTCAACAATCTCCAAGGAATCATCCTCTTCAAAGCTTCAGCTCCTATCTTCAATGGCTTTTAGATCTTCAATCAAATATTCAATACTCTTCATTGCTATCTTCAACAACCCAAATGCTCCCTCAAACAAGATTCAATCAATAAGATGAGATGAGGATGTTAGAGTGCTCACTGACTTCCAAAGGATGCCATTGAGGACTTAACATCAAAAGGAAAGGCTCTCTCAAAGTTCTACCTCATAGGGCAAGGTCACTAATCCCTCCAAAGGAGAGAGGTGAATACCCTTAAGGGACTTTATATCATAGAGGAGGAAGGAGGTGAACAAGACACTCCTTGTTTATTGAATGGAATTATTCTATCTAAAGCTCTACCTATGTACTTATGATCCTATAAACAGAACAAACAAAAGCTAACTAAGCTCCTCTTCAAGGTCTTCCAAGTCTTCAATGATGATCCACAAGGTCTTCAACTCAATCTTCAATGCTCACACACTCAAAAGAGAAGGAAAGAAAGCAAAACAATACAAACTATGTCCTTAAGCAACACACATACTAACCATACATTCAAAAATCAATTAAAAATACTAAAATACTACATAATATTCTAGTAAAATTCTAGGGGATTCTACACATACTTACCTTTAACCCATATATTCCCCATACTCTAATTTTGACCTAAAAACCCAAAACAAAATTGGTAAGTCCACTTATGCAACCTAAAACCCTAATTTTGAGTACACTAAGGCTATGCTTAACAAACTAATCAAATTTTAATCTACAAATTGTGAATTAAATCCTATAGGAACTATGATTCAATATCTAACTATGCCAAAAATAATGGCTCAAAAATCCTAAGGGAAGTTCCTAAAAGAAATTCTACAAAATTGAGTATCAACTAAAATCAATTAAAAAGCTATTTACATGGAAAATATACTAAAAATATTAAAAGAAAAATAAAATGGAATTTTATTTATTGATATTTTTGTAGACATGATTATAAACATATAGAAAAAACAAGCATTGAAAAACATTCATTTTTCATTTTTATATGATTTTTATAAAATGCAAAGAAATAAAAGAAATTAAAATAAGAAAATACAAGAAAAATGGGATGGGGGGTGAGAACAGCAAACACGCTCAGTTGCTTTCTAAGATGGGCCCAGGAAGGGGGGTGCGCCTAGCATGGCGCGCCTGGGCCCAATTACCATCAGAAAATAAGAAGAAAAAAATAAAGAAAAAATAAAATGACGACGGTGCAAATAGCATCATATTCCAGTTAAAAAGTTGGACTGGGCCAATGGTGGGGTGCGAGTAGCATTGGTTTCAGTAAGCCCAGTACTCATCACTTATTCAAACGGTGCGTTTCGCTCCAAGTCCTTCCCTCCACTTCTGAGATTAAATCCAGGCCGTGCAATCAGATGAAGAAGTCAAAATTCTGAGACGATCCAACGGTGGATAACTTGTCTTCTCCAAAATTCCCCTAGGGTTTCAGGCTTAACAGAGTCCATGCACAACTATTCAACCCGATTGTTCTCCATGATTACTTGATGAAAACGAGAAATTCAAAACCCTAAAATGATCTACTAATCACAAGGAATCCATTCCTGGTCTTGGTTTTTGCTAACACTCCTTGTAGATCCCAAACAGAGGGCACGAAAGCTAGGGTTTCACCATGCTCTTCTGACATCAACCTTGCTAGAACTTCAATTTAATGGCATAAACTTTTTCTACATATTACCCTAACCAAACTATGCTATCACATATCAATCAATGCACATTAAACAACTTGCTCTTGAATCTTGAAAAAATCGTGATCTGTTACCAACCTTCATGAAATCCTCTGAAACTCTATGGAAATGGTCCTCTGATCTACCTTAGCCATTCTATACTAAAGATCTAACCTAACCATGCATAATTAAGGAGATATGGGAGAATCCACCAACCTGTCCAATGTCAATGGTGGAGGTATGAACAGATGGTTTCAGAACTGGTAATGGATGCAAAACACTCCTCTAATGGTGGATGGCTTTCTGTTTGCAAGAATTCTGATGGATGAGGCCTGTGGATGAAGAAATGAAAGCTTGCTTGATTTTGAAGAAATCTTGAAATGGCACTTTCTCTCTCACTCTCTCCAATGGATTCAGCAAATTTCACCAACCTTTTCCTCATTGTGATCTACTCTTTTTATAGCAGCCAATGGAATAGTTTAGAAACTTGTGGAATCACCTAGAAAGTTTTAGAATTTCTCATGAAGTGATATGTTGGATTATCTCCTTGATGCCTTAAGGCTTTCAATTTTGCTTTAAAATCTCCTTACAAGAGATATTGAGAAGGAGTGTGTGAAAAACAAGCCTTGGTTTTGCCTTATGTGAAGATTTGCAAGTTGCCTTATGATGCAAGAATCAAAATTACAAAGCAACCTCCATTTTAAGACCTCAAATCAAAATTCTACTTGAACCATTGTTTTTAAAATGATGTTGGGAGTCAAAATGACATATTAGATGACCTATTTTGGATTTGTGGATCTCCCAAACCAAATTCCAACTTGGATTCATTTAACTTATAAGTCATTTTTAGGTCATTTTTACCCAATCTTGTAAATCCTTGCTACAAGATTTTTCAACAACTCATGACCACTTTTCTAGGCTTAAAATCCCATTTTGAACAACTTTGATGTTTTGAGTTTTTTCATTTGAGGCTTGGAAATAGGAGATATGGCCTTTGCTTAGAATGACCTATAACTTCCAAATAACCAAAATACCCCTGTCTTGTTCCAACCATAAGTTGAGTTCTACAAATCCTATCAAGGACTTCTAGTACTCTCTAGAAATCTAAGAAGATTCTCTTCAACATTCATGTTGACCAAGAAATCATAGGAATCATCCTACTAGGGCAAAAGTTGTCTGCAAGTTGGGTGACTTTCAAAGACCCAGATTCACATACCTCAGATGACCTGTAATTTGTCAAAACCATAACTTGAGCTCTGCAACTCCTATCAAGGACTTCCACCACTAAAATTAAATCTAAGAACAAGCTCTACAACATTCATGTTGTGGGGAAGATGAGATATCAATCACATCTTGAGCTAAAACAGCCTGGAAGATAGGGATCAAATTAAGGTTTTTTCACTGACAATCCTTAGAAACCCTAACTCAAAACTTCTCAAACTCCTTAATCATGATGAGTTGGTCTAGGAATCATCTTTATAACATCTCCATACATCATTCCACGATCTCATGGCCCTTGGATTAGGTCTCAACCTTCTCCAAATCTTCAGCTGATCTAGGATTGACCCAGTCAAAACCCTAATTCTACCATTCATGGTTGAATCTCCTGAATTCTTGCATAATGACCTCTCTGGGCTTCATGATGGCTTTCAAGACATCTCATAAACTTTCTCAAAGCTTCAAATTCATTCTCAAAGTCTCAGAATCATCTGAGGAGCTCCCACAACTCTCAAGCTATGAAGCACACAACCTTGGTTTCAACCAATTCCTCTGAGGATCTCTTGAACTCTCTGATGAAGATGTCAACTTTCAAACACTTGATGGGTGAATAATTGTTGGTCAAATTTTGGGGTGCAACAGCTGCCCCTATTCAAACGGCTTGAACCTGACTGGGTGAGGAGCGAACGACTCTCAGCCAATCACGGTGCGAGACGATTGAATACCGGTAAACCCGAAAATTTGCCAATTGCACAAGCACACGATACTCTGCGGAGACCAAGCCTTCGAACACTGCAATACTAGCTGCTCAACCACCAGCTGGGGAAATACTGATCTGACATCGCCGTCGAACAATCAAAATACCCCGCGTCGCCGCTGGAGAACTAAATCATCTGGCACATCCAACATCGCCGCTGGAAAACTGAATCTGACATCGCCGCCGGAAACAAACATCATTCTGAGAGACACTCGACATCGCCGCCGTTCAAACATCATCTCTGCTGGGGATTTAAAGAGTCTGACCTCGCCGCCAAGCAAACGTTCAACCTCGCCGTCGAACAGACATCCAACCTCGCCATCGGAAACAAACATGATCTGACCTCGCCGTCAAAACAGACATCCAACCTCGCCGTCGAACAAACCTAATCTGACCTCGCCGTCAAAACAAACATTCAACCTCGCCGTCGAACACAAACACTGAACAATCCTGACCTGGGGTTCACCCCTGGTAAATGGAACAAAAAGGTACACTTGCGTATTTGAAACTACTCCGCTGGGAATGAGAGACTCAAACCAAGCACACTCTGATCTGGGGTTCTCCCTCAGAACCATAACGAACATCCAAATACTACTGCACACTGAGTTCACCGTAGAACTTCAACATCAAAGCTATATGAAACCCTGGCCCCTGGCCACTTCCAGCTTCATCTAGAAAAGATCTTCAAGTACTTCTGAAGATAAGCATTCTTGGCCTTCAAGGATATAAGCTTTGCCCGTCGGCAACTCTGCAGGGGGTATCTTCGACTTCAGTCTAAAGAAATGATCCTTGGCCTTCAAGGATACATGGATCTGCCTTCAGGCAACTCCGCCTCTGCTATAGAGTATCCGAGACTTCAGTCAGGGATATACTTCGGCCTTCAGTCCGAAAAAATGAATCCTAGGTCATTCATGACCTTGGGGATAACCTTGCCTTCAGGCACCTTCGCTTCAGCTTGGGAAATCTGTGACTTCAGTCAGAGAAGTGGTATCCTGAGCCATTCATGACTCTACGGGGATTCAAACACTTTGCCTTCAGGCAAACTCCGCTTCAGCTGGAGAAACATCCTCGACTTCAGTCAGAAGAAAAACTATTCACTTGATCGCAATCAATCATCACCTCAGGACAACGGACTTGGTCTTCAGGACAACACGGATCACCTTGCATACCAAAAGTTGGATCTACAAACTTTTGAACCTTGTCTTCATACAAACGTTGATTCATCAACAAGGAAATCTGAATCCACAGGAACCTTCAGATATCGCCCTCAGGCGTTCACGAAGTCAATCTTCAGATTAGACATCACTGTTGGAGCAAACATATCACGCTGCTAAGGACTTCAAGAATCATCTTGAACAACAACTCCGTTGGACACCCTCAAGAATCATCCTGAACCGATAACCTTTCTGGAGCAAACGTTCCGTTGGGGATTCCAGGAATCTTCCTGGGCAACTCTTGCTGGGGACGCTACTGGGGAGCTCAAGAATCGTACTAAGCAAACAACTCGGGAAATTGCGCTGAGGTCTTAAGAATCACCTTAAGCAAACGGCCCTGCTGAGGAATTCAAGAATCGTCTTGAACTGAAGACTTCGCTGGGGATCTCAAAAATCATCTTGAGCGAGCGACTGTGGGGATTACACCGGGGTCTTAAGAATCATCTTAAGAAAGCGACCTCGTTGGGGAGAATATCAGGGATCATCCTGAGCAACTGATCCTTCGGTGGTACACCTGTAAAACAGGAATGATAATAACCTAGATCATGTTTATGATGCATATGCTTCGGCGTCGTGCCCCACACAGTGGAAATGCTATGCGTTTATGCTAAATGTTATGCGATCATGCACAATGCTATGCAATCATGCACAATACTATGCAATCATGCACAATGATGCGATCCCGTCAGCAAAATAAATGCCGAAGGGGAATCCTCCTGTCAAGGAGAAAAGCACTACTCAGATAGAGGAATCATCCTGCTGAGGAGAACGTGGACACGCCAATATCAATTGGACTCTGTCTGGGGAAATGATCTTCAGTTGACTGCTGCAGGGAAAACAACTTCAGTTGATTGCTGCAGGGGAACGAAGCTCTACGAGAACTTGGACCTGCTGAAGGAAGGCGATGTCAATCGCGAGAGTAAACTGCGTGGCCGCCATGGCTACTCTTCTAGGGATGATAACTCCGTGGGGGAAACAACTTCAGCTGCTCAACACTCCACTGGGAAAAAACCAATCATGATCTGATCAACTTCCAAGGACTCGGCTCTCTTGGACATCTGCAAACTCGGCTGAGGAAGGAGAAATCATTCTGCTTCGCTGAAGAGAGTGCGACTCTGGGGAAATACGGCATCAACTGCACCACGCTCTGCTAGGGAAAACCACTCATGGTCCCAACTGCTTCCAAGGACTCGGCTCTCTTGGGGTTTGCGAACTCAGCCGTGGAGAGAGAAATCATTCTACTTCACCGGGAGAGTACGACTCTGATGAGGAATTTCGCTAGGGAAGAAAGAATCATCTGACTTCGGGGAAAATACAACTCTGCAGAGGAATACAACATCAGCTGTTCCAACACTCTACTAGGGAAGGAGAAGTCATTCTACTTCGCTGAAGAGAGTGCGACTATGGGGAAATACGACATCAACTGCACCACGCTCTGCTAGGGAAAACCACTCATGGTCCCAACTGCTTCCAAGGACTCGGCTCTCTTGGGGTTTGCGAACTCAGCCGTGGAGAGAGAAATCATTCTACTTCACCGGGAGAGTACGACTCTGATGAGGAATTTCGCTAGGGAAGAAAGAATCATCTGACTTCGGGGAAAATACAACTCTGCAGAGGAATACAACATCAGCTGTTCCAACACTCTACTGGGGAAGGAGAAGTCATTCTACTTCGAGAGAGAATACGGTTCTGGTGGGGAATTTCGATTCCGCTGGAGACTTCAGTCTGGCACCATCAGTTACTGCATCCTTCGGCGTACGAACATCTTCCTACGAGACCTGCACTTGTGACCCGGTGCTGGGGGAGGCACCTGCTTCGGCGACCTTACTGGGGAAACACGAGCTTCGGCACCCGAACATTTCTACGAAATCTGCACTTGTGACCCGGTACTGGGGATATACGAGCTTCGACGCGCGACTCAGCTGAGAAGATGACGTTCCTTCAGGATGCGTCTGCTTGGGGAAAAGAATCATCTCTGCCTGGGGAGACATATCAATGCTCACTATTCTGCGTTCAGGTTCTGCGGAGGAGAGACCACTGAACTCTGCTGGAGAAGGAGGGCTCGCCCTGCTTCGGGGATGCGCATGGCACACTGTCTGGAAGGTGCTACACCTGCAACAACACAAACAAACAGACAAGATACCCTCCTCAAAGGGGCCTATCAAGGTTATTATCTCGTGACAATATTCAGGTAATCAATCGTTTTAACAATCAATGGGCCTAAGCCCGTAAGTTTATGTATGCGCATTTTATCAAAAACATCGGCGTTTTCATTCGCAAACAAAACAGATAAATGCTAAACAGGCAAACAACATTGTTGAATAATATGCATTTTATTGATGATGAACCCCTGAATGGGCAACTAATGTTTTACAACAGAGGCAAGCTCCTGGAATGAGGAAACCGCGCAAAAATAAAACATAAATATACATCAGTATATACAAATGTCGGTAACGAGGCGTAGACGAACACCATGAGTTGATCCCTCTAAGACCCACTCGACTTCGATATTTCTTCGACGCTTCAGCTTCGGAAGAGATTGATTCAGATAAATGGCCCTCAGGTCCTCCAAACCACTAAACAATGAAAGTCCACACGCGGAACGCAGTCATTTGCTTATTCAAATCCCTAACTTTTGCGTGAACCGCCTTTTATGGGTTTTCAGTTCACCGGGATACCCTTTTTTACCGAAGCCGCCCAGTGTAGGTTTTCGACTTCGCGGGTGTACATTTTTTCAATATATCCCTAATTTTTCCCCGAACCTTTTATTCTGTTTTTGGTTCGCCGGGATGCCCCTTTTTTGCCTGGACTCTTTCTTTTTTGTCCAGCGGGTCTCTTTCAAGCAAAGTATTTTTTAACTGCGTCCGCGTTCACCGGGGATGCAAAATCTTCACCATCCATCGTGGATAACAACAAAGCTCCTCCTGAGAAGACCTTGCTGACGACATACGGCCCTTCGTAATTCGGAGTCCACTTGCCCCGGTGATCGGAGTGTGGCGGAAGAATCTTCTTCAGGACGAGATCACCCGTCTGAAAGCTTCTAGGACGCACCTTCTTATCATACGCTTTCTTCATTCGGCTTTGGTACAGTCGACCAAATGCAATCGATGCTAACCTCTTCTCGTCCATCAGGCTGAGTTGGTTCAAACGATTCGTAATCCATTCTGCTTCGTCGAGTTTCACATCAACCAAAACTCGCAAAGAAGGAATCTCCACTTCTAACGGTAGGACAGCTTCCATACCGTACACCAAGGAGAAAGGAGTTGCCCCGGTCGACGTACGCACCGTCGTACGATAACCGTGCAAGGCAAACGGCAGCATCACGTGCCAATCTTTGTACGTCACAACCATCTTCTGAACAATCTTCTTGATGTTCTTGTTGGCGGCTTCAACGGCGCCATTCATCTTCGGCCGGTAAGGAGATGAGTTGTGGTGTTCAATCTTGAAGCTCTAGCACAGCTCCTTCATCATCTTGTTATTCAAATTCGAACCATTATCAGTAATGATCCGCTCGGGAACCCCATAACGACAGATGATGTCCCTCTTTATGAATTTAGCTACCACCTGCTTGGTCACATTAGCGTACGAGGCTGCCTCCACCCATTTGGTGAAGTAGTCGATAGCTACCAGAATGAAACGATGACCATTGGATGCAGTGGGCTCGATCTTGCCTATCATGTCGATGCCCCACATGGAGAACGGCCAAGGGGAGGACATGACATTCAATGGGCACGGCGGCACATGAACTTTGTCAGCATAAATCTGGCATTTATGACATTTCCTCGCGAATCTGAAGCAATCCGACTCCATAGTCAGCCAGTAATATCCTGCTCTCAGGATCTTTCTCGTCATGGCATGCCCGCCGGCGTGCGTACCAAATGTGCCCTCATGGACTTCTTCCATGAGCATACTCGCCTCTTTCTCATCTACACATCTGAGTAGCACGGGATCGTGGTTTCTCTTATATAACACTCCATCAGGATTGAGATAAAAGTTTCCAGATAGCCTCCTCAGAGTCTTCTTATCCTGGGTTGACGCACCCGCAGGATACTCCTTAGTCATAAGGAAGGTCTGGATGTCGTGGAACCATGGCTTGCCGTCGGCGGCATCCTCGATTGCAAAGACAAATGCCGGTCTGTCAAGACGCGAAAGGACAATGCTTGGAGCTTCATTCCAAAGATTGACTTTATACATTGAAGCCAACGTGGCTAAGGCATCAGCCATCTGATTTTCAGCCCTGGGTACATGATGGAGTTCCACTCGATCGAAGAACGGAAGCAGCCTCCTGGCATAATTCCTGTACGGCACCAAGTTCGCTTGACGAGTTTCCCACTGTAACACGGTGGGAGAACTGACTTTAAACAATGTTGCGGATAGCAAGAGTCGCCACCGACTTTTATTTTATCCATAAGGAAAGGTTATAAAAGAACAGGAAAGACCTTAGAGAATATTTTGGGTCCGGGGGGTAGGTTATGAAAAGGGAAGGTGTTAGCACCCTTCTCATCCATGGTTATCCATGGGCTCTTAGGTACTTAAGCTCACTTTTGAATTGTTTTGAAAGTGTAGTGTGTGAATAGCAAAAAATTTCAGAATAGTTTAATAATAATCCGTGTATGGATATGAAAAAAAAACTTGTTTGAAAATTTTGTTGGAAATTTGTTTAAGTGTGAAAAAGTTTTGAAGTGAGCAAGTATCTAGGAGTAGCCTACCCTAATGTTTTAAGGTCTTTCTTATTCTTTATCCTTTCCTTAGTAAGACTATCCCTACTATAATGGAGTAGGTAGTCCTTACTTTGGATGTTAAGGGACATGTGAGGGACAATTGGATTTTTGAAGGCCATTGTGGGGTGTAATAAGCAAACTGGAGGGACTATCATCATTTTTCGAAAGGGACTTGATTCGTAAAGGCAACCATAAGGGACTTTGATGATTTTTTTATTTGAGGGACTTGCTTTATACACCCCACTTAACCATTATTCGTAGGCAACTTGAGGGATATCCTTAGGAAGTGAGACGGCGATTAAAATCGACTTACGTGTGTGACGTGTTTATTTTAATTATCTTTATTTAAAAGTGATCTAAATTTATTTTAATATTACATACATGTTGTTACACTCCCTAATTACTAACCATAATAATAATTAAATTATTAAACAACTTTACATCCAAGAAACAATTACAAAATAATAAGCAAAATAATTAAATAGCAAAGATAAATAAAATATAAATAAGCAATAATAAATAATAAAGGGGTTAATTCTAAGTTTACTCGGCAAGACATCGCATCTTGTGCCTACGTATCCTTACGGGAGTGGAATCAGAGTAATCGTAGTTCCCCTCAAAAGGGAGGTTAGAGACTTCTTGACTGTGGTCAAGGTCTCACGGGGAATAAACGCATCTTAAGGACATGCTTACGTGGAGTGTAGGAACTCCAAATCTCTACGTTGAAATGTTAAGTTGTAATTAGGGTTAGGTTAGGGATTCCGCGGCGGGAAACCCTAAAATGAGCGCAGCGGCTCTTTGACCTAATGCTAAGGGTAAAATTGTAATTTTGCCTGCGGCGAGGCATTTGTGAAAATTAGGATTTGTAGTTTGTAGTTTTGAGGATTTGAAATTGAATGTGTGAAGTTTTACGGACTATTGGCGCGGCGGCCAAACAGTTAGACCTAACCTTCGGATGTGTGCAATGTGACAGAAATAATAGTAAACGCGTGAGATAATTGAATCATGCAAACAGAGAGATAATGTCATAATTTAAACCATGCAAGCAGAAATTTAAAGGCAGAATTTAAAGAGCGATTGTTAAGTTCGCGAGGTTACATGAGAGGAGCAGATACAATATGATAATGAAATTTGAATTGAACAATAATAAAATAAAATAAATAACGGTTCTAGTTATTATTTTAAAAAAAAGATTTTAGTTATTATTTTAAATTTATCTAAAAAAAGTTTTTCTTAAAAATAATAGGTTTTCATATTAATTTGGAAAAGATGTTAATGTTATTTATTTTAAAAAAACAGATTTTTATATTATAACAAATTTTAATAAATTAATGATAACAATAATAATAATAATGGTAATAATAATGATAATAATGATAATAATAATAATAATAATAATAATAATAATAATAATAATAATAATAATAATAATAAAGCAATAATGAATTTTAAATGTGCCAAATAACCCAACAATGTTGCTAACGCAGAAATGCGCTCATCGCAACCAGATCTAAATCGGACGAAACAAAATTTATCGCAAAGAAAAAGAAATTAAGCAAAAAATAGTATTATTGCTCACACAAAAATGCGATCATCGCAACCAGATCGAACTAACACAAATGTCACGCGTCATGCACACAAATGTGCAAACATCGTATCGACATAATTCGATCAAAAATCTTATATATATAAACTCTAACAATTTAAAAATTATATATATATAAACGTAACAGTAATAGATAAAGAAAAAGAAATAACGGTAATAGATGAAGAAAAAGAAATAACGGTAAAAGATGAAGAAAAAGAAACAACAGTAATAGATGAAAGAAAAGAAATAACGGTAAACGATGAAGAAAAAGAAACAATAGTAATGGATGAAGAAGAAAACTAAATAACGGCAAACGACACTCACTCCTCTTAGGTTTTTTCATTCTCTCCTCTTTTTTCCAACAAGGCAACACATGTATATATAGGGAACAAATTAGGGTTAACACCAAATTGTCAATAATGTCCCTAAAGCCCATTTTAAAGCCCAAACTAAATAATTAGTTAAGAAAAAATAAAATTTAAATAATTTAAAATAATTAAAATAAATTTAAAATAAAAACTAATAATCCTATTGATTCCTAAAATAAAAAATATTATAAAAAGAACAAAATTTTTTTCAATATTTTTTATTTTATGATTTTTTAGATATTTTTATGAATAATTTAGAAAAAAGTGAAAAAAATAATATTTTAAAAAATGATTTAATTAAAATACGAAAATAATAATTAAATAATAATAAAAAACTATTTTTGTTATTTTTTTAATGAAAGATAGAAAAATTTAGAGTAAAAATAATAAAAAACAAAAAAAATGACAAAGGTGAGATTCGAACTCTCAACCTCTCACACTCATAACTCCTTACACATGTCCTCCTGCCAATTGTGCCATTTTTACTTTTTAAAAAAAAAATGCATGCCATATGATATTTACCTGCAAAAAGTCAAACGACTACACAAATTTGTTAGTAATTGATTAAATGCAATGAAATGCGACGACAAATCTTAGGGCAAAATTTGGGGTATTACAGTTATTATGATAATATTTCTCACCCAACCTCTCTTTGATGTTGGCAAAAAAAATCATGAAGTTTGACTTTGGTTTGACCACAGTTGACCTCAGTTTGACCTTTTAACTGCATTGACTGCTTTTGACTTATCTGATCATCTGACTGAGCAAACTTTTGAGAAAAGTCTTGAAACTTGACATGGGGGTTCTTATACACATATAAGATGTTATGAAGCTCACTTGAAGTCTTGGAAGTCCATTTAGCCTGATTAAAGTCAAAACCCTAGTTTTGGATGCACTGCTTAGGAGGTGCATTGTCTGAGGGAATTGTCAACTCTTCTGACCAATTGTGAATTATGTGAACCTTGTGAATCTTCACAAAATGTCTTGTGACACCCATGGGAAGTATTGTGAAGCTTGTGAACCTTATGAACCTCATGAAGTGACTTTGTAGACCTCATGACCCTCAGGGAAGCTTTGTAATCATTATGGATCTTGTGAACCTTGTGAACCTTCAAGAAGCAACCTATGGACTTCATGAACCTCATGAAAGGTCTTGTAGATGTTGAGAAATTTGGTGAACCTTGTGAACCTTCAAGAAGCAACCTATGGACTTCATGAACCTCATGAAAGGTATTGAAAGCACTGTGGGCCTTGTGAACCTTGTGAACCTTCATAAAGTAGCTTGTGGTCTTTATGAAAGGTTATGCAAGTTGTTGGAGAACTTGTGAACCTTGTGAATCTTCTTAGAACACAAAGTCTTGTATTGTGAGGGCAAATTTTGGGGTGCAACAGCTGCCCCTGTTCAATTTTCTGAAACCTGAGGGGTTAGATTGGTATATTTGCCAGTCGTAACCTGGAAGGTTGAAGGGGATTGAACACAAAAGCCCAAAAATTTGCACTCACCAGTGCATGGAGTGATATTGATGGTTGGTTGAACATGATTGAGTGGGCTTAAAGATGCCACTAGGGGAAAGTTCTTCAGTAGTATAATGAGAACTGTCAGGAGTCTGGAGTAATACTGATGTAACAGCATGTCTTCATGAGGATAGAGCAATCAATAATGATAACCCTAAAGCAGTCTTGAAGTGATAGATCTGACCTCAGGAGGATAGAGCAATCAATAGCTCTAAAGCAGTCTTGAAGTAATAATGGCTTCAGGAGGATAGAGCAATCAATAGTTCTTAAAGCAGTCTTGAAGTAATAGAATGGCTTCAGGAGGATAGAGCAATCAACAGCTCTAAAGCAGTCTTGAAATAATAATGTGATATGTCTTCAGGAGGATAGAGCAATCAATAGCTCTAAAGCAGTCTTGAAGTAATGATTTCAGGAGGATAGAGCAATGGATAGCTCTAAAGCAGTCTTGAAATAATAATGTAATTTCAGGAGGATAGAGCAATGGATAACTCTAAAGCAGTCTTGAAATAATTAGATGGCTTCAGGAGGATAGAGCAATGAATAGCTCTAAAGCAGTCTTGAAGTAGTAATATGACCTCATGAGGATAGAGCAATGAATAGCTCTAAAGCAGTCTTGAAGTAATAGGATGATTTCAGGAGGATTGAGCAATCAGTAGCTCTAAAGCAGTCTTGAAGTCATGAGAGGCTATCAGGAGGATAAAATAACCCTGAGGTTACAATAAAGCAGTCCCAAAGTAATAAGAAGCTCATCAGGAGGATAAAGTAACCCTGAGGTTACAATAAAGCAGTCCCAAAGATCATAAGATTGTTTGTTGGATAATTAACCTGAAAACAAGGTAGCATTCTGTATAACAACATTAGTTTATGCTTTATGTATGCATGTATGACATGATGCACTTAGGTAATGTACTATAGACATATATGTTATGGTATGATGTAAATGATGTATGTATGCTATGACACTGCTGGAAGTGTCTGGATATCCTTGTATAACAACTGCTGGCCAAGAAAAATAAATCCCGATTCGTTGTTGAAGAATATATAACCCTCCGTCTGCTGGGGATAACAAGGTATAGATAACCTCCCGTTGTTGGGGATAACAAGGTATAGATAACCTCCCGTTGTTGGGGATAGCAAGGTATAGATAACCTCCCGTTGTTGGGGATAGTAGGGTATAGATAACCTTCGTTTTCGTTTGATAGTAGGATAAGTATAACATCCCGTCTTCGTTCATCGTGCCCTTATTGGAAAGTAATTTCCCGTATATCCGTATGAGGATAAAAGAGATGGATATAAATTCCAGGGGAGATTAGACTTTGTGAAAATGGCTTAGTCCTACTGATGGTTTGTAACTGTCTTGTAAAGATGAACCGGCGAAGCTTCGTTGAAATCCCTCCCTCGTTCGTCCTTAGTAAATACTATTACTGCATTTTCATGCATTTCTGGTAAACATCAATCATATTAAAAGCATACATGCGTTTCTGGTAAACATCAATCATATTCAAAGGCATACATACATTCAAACACAACCAATGGACGTTTTGCTTATGTAAATAGGGTAAAAGTGAATCTGGATTCAAAAGATGGAATTTATTTATATCAAAAGTGACCCATACACGGGTAAGTTTGTACAAGGAGACATAAACCCTAGTAAGAGAATTTTGTCATGAAGTTTTACAAAAAGAATCAGCTATGTGGGAAATAATCCTATTGAGTTTCAATTCTACTATTGCCACTCAAGTATCTCATCTTCTTGCTGTTGAGACGGAAACGATTGGATTGAGCTTTATCTGTTTGAGCTTGAGTAAGTAGTACAACTGGTTGCAGTTTCATGAGTGATCCAAACGAGACATAGTCATACGCTTTAATCCCTAACTTTTGCCTGGATTGCCCTTTCAGGTTTTCAATCCACCGGGATACCCTTTTTTGCCCAAGCCGCCTTTTCAGGTTTTCGACTTGCCGGGTGTACATCTTTTTATATATATATCCCTAATTTTTGCCCAAACCCTTTTGGTTTGCCGGGATGCCCTTATTTTTGCCTAGGCCTGTCAACCTAGCGGGTCTCTTTTTATGCGTAGTATTTTTTAACTATGTCTGCGTTTACAGGTTGTGGGAAGTCTTCACCATCCATTGTAGTCAGTATCATGGCACCTCCTGAGAACACTGTCTTGACTACAAATGGTCCCTCATATGTTGGAGTCCACTTGCCCCTAGGATCACCCTGTGGTAATATGATACGCTTGATTACCAAGTCACCAGCCTGATATACCTTTGGCTTAACCTTCTTGTTAAAAGCTTTGATCATCCGTTTCTGGTACATCTGGCCATGACAAACTGCTGCTAACCTTTTCTCATCAATCAAATTTATCTGGTCAAGTCGAGTCTGAATCCACTCATCTTCATCCAAGCCTGCATCCTTCATAATTCTCAAGGAGGGGATCTGAACTTCAATAGGCAGAACTGCTTCCATACCATAGACTAAGGAGAATGGGGTTGCCCCTGTTGAAGTACGTATTGTAGTACGATAACCATGCAGAGCAAATGGTAACATCTCGTGCCAATCCTTGTAAGTAACAGTCATCTTCTGTACAATCTTCTTAATGTTCTTATTAGCAGCTTCAACTGCCCCATTCATCTTTGGACGATACGGAGAAGAGTTGTGATGCTTAATCTTGAACTGCGTACAGAGATCAGTAATCATAGTGTTGTTCAGATTAGAGCCA